>JAEIIJ010018417.1:22497-58785 GCA_018904815.1 Drosophila ogumai | reverse complement strand
CAAAAATATCGCGATTTCGATATTTGGCAAAAATTAGGTTTTGAAGCAGAATTGATATAGTTAGCCAATACTGCTCGCCGCATCTCGATTCAAGTTGATTTAGACAAGTTCATTTCGATTTTTACTTGTTACTTGCGCAGTCGATTCCAGTTCTTGATTCTGCTCCAGACACATAGTCGGCTACTTGGAAGACCGCGATGAAATTCCTAATCTGTGCCCTGCTAGTGGCGGCGTCCTACGTGGCCGCCGCGTCCGCCGAGGCGGAGGTCAAGGTGGAGGAGGGAGTGCTGGTGGCGACGGTGGACAACTTCAAGCAGTTGATTGCCGACAACGAATTCGTGCTGGTTGAGTTCTGTAAGTACAAAGTTGCAAAAGTTGCCAAAATTCGGCGAAATCCGCAGTCTGAGGAAGCGCCGGCCGCTCTCTGCCTCTCGCTCGCTCTCGCTGATTCATGCTTGTTCAGCGGCTACGTGGTCTTTCGCGGCGTCTGAGAAAATCTGTCTGCGTGGCAGTCGTTAGCTGCGGGGGGAAAATCCGGCTGGGGCAGGGCAAGTACGCCGTGTTTGGCGATGTAAGCAAACCCTAATTGGAACAATTGTTTTCCGTGTGAGACATATTGACATTTGTTTGGACGATTTTCGTCAAATTTATCGTTTGTTTAACCGTTTTTATCTCCCTCTCGCATCGATGGGAGCGGAGAGCGCGCTCTCTGGTGTTGCGTGCAAGTGCCGTCTCTGTTGCACACCTGTGGGAGCCGTGTGTATTAGAAAGAGAGCTAGCTTCAGTGGTAATTGTTGTTGTTGCCGCAGCCATAAACCTGCTATAAATGCGAAATGCCAAAGGAGACACTAACTTGTGCGCAGTAAGCGTTAATATTCTTATTCTCGGCTCCCGCCTCCATACGCTTCACTTTTATCAGTAATTCTAGTTTTGTTCTAACTCTAACCCTGGGCGTGGCCACATCCGCTTCACCAATCTCCCGGGGAGAATGAATCTCTCGATGTTGGTTGAAACAAAAAGAACAAAAGCCGTCGGGCAACTCTTCCCTCTTTCTCTTACGAATCTAGGTTAGCCAAAGCAAGCCTTTTTATTTGCCATTTGCTTTCTATTCTGATTCCGATTCCTCGTCGGATTCAGATTCTGACACGGCGGAATCTAATGCTTACTCCAAATCTGGTTTCGGTCCCTTTTCCACGGCGGCGCGGCAGCGTGAAGAGTTCATTCAACTCTTTTCCTCTGCGCGTGCCTAACGGTGCCGCCGCCAGTGATGCTCACGAGAAACAGATTTTTTTTTTGGCATTTAAACGCCAAGTTTGATAAATTGTTGTCTCGAAAACAAGTTTATTTTTTTTAAATTGATTTTTTTAGTTTAGTTTGAAGATTTAAAATTTTTAATAATTAAAAGAATTTTTTTTTTTTAAGGAATTTGTTAAAAAAAATTCAAATAATATATTAAATACACATTTTAAAAATTAAATTATTATTTTGTTATTATTAGACTTAAAATAACTCGAAATAAAATCCCCTCAACAAGTTGCTTTTGTAGCTAGAAATCTTCAATGAATTTCACTGTTGTTTCCCCCCATGACCAAAAAATTAAAATCTGAAGCCCATTCTTATCTCACAAGTGAAAACCCACTTGAAAGATAATCGAAGAAAATATTGATACAAAAAAAGTCCCCCATATCGTGCTTCATTCAGCCTTAAATCAACAGATATGCTTGCCATCTCTGGGTGCCAACAAGTATGGCGGCCCTTGGGGCTCTTTGTTTATGCCAGCTTTTCTCTTTTATTTGTTTAATTAAATTTTTGCACTTTTCGCTGGCGTTGGTGTTGCCTCGCCGTGTACGCGGAGGTGACAACGTCAGCTAAGTCGATAATTGCCTGCTCATCCGCGGCGTAGCGCAATGCTTATCTCCCGTAGTTGTAGTCCCAAGAAGCGGAACCAATGCCAGGGCCACGTCAGAAGCTGGCGATAAGCTGAAGACGAAGACGTTGTCAAGCTCGGGGGCATTATGTCATCTGCCGGCGATTCCAAGTATTCATTCGTGTGCGTGGATGCGTGCCAGATTGCAGTCGTGGCTTCGAAGGAGCCAGCTCCTCTGCTGCTGCTGCACTTGGGGCAATGTGGGTGTGACACGTGGATTTTGCATAACGCCAAGAGCCTGCCATATTGAGAGTGGGGGGCCTTGCTCCAGATCCATGGCAAATCTAGCGCAGATAATTGTTGGTCTAAATTTAGAATTTCACACTCGGTTAGCGACCTACAAATAAATAATGCTGGCGATTTAATAAATATTCTATGCAGTTGTAAACAAGAGGTTTATATATGTAAATGAGCAAAACATTTAAACGAATTATAAATTCTATTATAATGAATCAGTTCATTTATATACCTATCATTATTCCATTTAATGGCACTTGGCAATTATTTGTCATTAAAACAATAAAAACAGTTCAAGTAAACAGAAGCTAAAGACTTTAGACTGTAGACTGTAATATGGGGTTTCCAACATTTTTGTTTCCTTTTTGAATACTAAAGAAAAATTGTTTCTTAATAATACCTATACAGAAAAAGTTATACATCAGTTTAAGGATTAAATCAAGAAATCAGTAATGTAAAGCCAGCAAATGTGTTTTAATTAGCATATGTTAATTTTCGAGTTTTTATAAAACCTGTTTAATTCTAGTAAAAGTAGTTTTATGAAGTCAATTTGCATTTCCAAAGCTCTGAATATAAAAACATCTTACTTGTGAATTATTGGTAATTTCAAATAAGTCAAGTTCCGGGAAGTTATTAAAAAATTCGGAATAAATTAGGTAATTAAAATATTTTGTGAAATTTGGGTAATTAAAATCTAGTTCTGGACTATCAGCTTAGCAAGCTTGACAATTAAATGAGAAGCGTTTAAGAAATATTTTAAATGCTGTCTATAAATAGTAAATAACATACACGTGCAGGTCACACAAGGCTTGCGGCAAACAATAAATATATGGATATAAATAAATTAAACAATATAAACCATCAGCTTTAATAATACGATTAATTTTTAGAACAAAATTAAGTTCCCTTTCGTCTCCAGACAAAATTCTAATTTATATTTTCTCTCTTAAATCCTTCCAGATGCTCCATGGTGCGGACACTGCAAGGCTCTGGCTCCCGAGTACGCCAAGGCTGCCCAACAGCTGGCCGAAAAGGATTCGCCCATCAAGCTGGCCAAGGTCGATGCCACCGTTGAGGGTGAGCTCGCCGAGCAGTATGCTGTTCGCGGCTATCCCACTCTGAAGTTCTTCCGCAGCGGTGCTCCCGTGGAGTACAGCGGTGGTCGCCAGGCCGCTGACATTATTGCCTGGGTGAACAAGAAGACCGGACCTCCGGCCAAGGATCTGACCAACGTTGCTGATGCCGAGCAGTTCCTTAAGGACAACGAGATCGCCATCATTGGATTCTTCAAGGATACCGAGTCGGAGGAGGCTAAGACCTTCACCAAGGCCGCCAACGCCCTGGACTCGTTCGTCTTTGGTGTGAGCAGCAATGCCGACGTGATTGCCAAGTACGAGGCCAGCGATAACGGAGTGATCCTGTTCAAGCCCTTCGATGACAAGAAGTCCGTTTTCGAGGGTGAGCTGACCGAGGAGAGCCTGAAGAAGTTCGCCCAGGTGCAGTCCCTGCCCCTGATCGTTGACTTCAACCACGAGTCTGCTTCCAAGATCTTCGGTGGCTCGATCAAGTCGCACCTGCTGTTCTTCGTCTCGAAGGAGGCCGGTCACATCGAGAAGTACGTGGATCCTCTGAGGGAGATCGCCAAGGAGTACCGCAACGACATCCTGTTCGTGACCATCTCGTCCGATGAGGAGGACCATACCCGCATTTTTGAGTTCTTCGGCATGAACAAGGAGGAGGTGCCCACCATCCGTCTGATCAAGCTGGAGGAGGACATGGCCAAGTACAAGCCCGAGTCGAATGATCTGTCCGCCGAGACCATCGAGGCCTTCCTCAAGAAGTTCCTCGACGGCAAGCTGAAGCAGCACCTGCTGTCCCAGGATCTGCCCGAGGACTGGGACAAGAACCCCGTCAAGGTGCTGGTCTCCAGCAACTTTGAGAGCGTTGCCCTGGACAAGAGCAAGAGCGTGCTGGTTGAGTTCTACGCCCCATGGTGCGGCCACTGCAAGCAGCTGGCCCCCATCTACGACCAGCTGGCCGAGAAGTACAAGGACAACGAGGACATCGTCATTGCCAAGATGGACTCGACCGCCAACGAGCTTGAAAGCATCAAGATCTCATCCTTCCCCACGATCAAGTACTTCCGCAAGGATGACAACAAGGTCATCGATTACAATCTGGACAGGACCCTCGACGATTTCGTCAAGTTCCTCGATGCCAACGGTGATGTGGCTGATACTGAGCCCGTCGAGGAGACCGAGGAGGAGGAGGAGGCGCCCAAGAAGGACGAATTGTAAATCCAACACACACATACACACCCAAACACACACACACAACAAACGAAGAAAATCCAACAAATATGAACAGCAACATCCGTGCAACAAACAACAAAAATGCCACAACTAGCAACGTACATTCTGTAGTTTATTCCTAACAACGTCTTCTCCGGCGTCGTCTGCTCGCTTGCTCTCGCCCCCGCCCAGAGTTTCCCCATCCCCCGGCTGAGTTTTTGTCAGTCATTGGGGCGATGGGGTCAGCTGGGAGGGGGCGACGTTCCGGCTGCGGCGCCATCAAAGCATTTTTCCCGCCCACGGTTTTTAATTCGCAATACTTACTAATTTCTGTTTGTTGTATGTACTTGCAACTCCAGATTTTATTTAACGCTCTCTGCGCGATGTTACGTCCGTCGATTTGCGTGAAACTTAACAACAATTCAGTTTTAATGAAGAAGAGCGATAAATTTTAATATGTAATTCTTTAAGTTTTCTATTTTGGAATTTTTAGAATCATTGAAAGAACTGATTAAGAACGTAACAAATAAAGTTGGTAAACAACATTAAAACAAGCAACTGTCTTTATTGTGGGTTGATTTAATCAAAGGGACAGATGGACACAGTAATTCAGTAATGGGTTAAGTAATCAACTTTTGTTAATGAGATACTCTTTCCGAATGTAGAGGTTATTAAAAAAATTAAATCTTAATTTTTTTAAATTAATTTTCAAACTGTCATTTTGAAAATACTGTTTGGGACAGTTGGACACAGTAATTAAGTATTGATAATTAAATTTAATTTTTAAATTTTAATTTTTAAGCTGTAATTTTCAAAATTCTTCAGCTTTACACACAATTTTACGTTGTGTAGAAACATCGCAAAAGGGCTATCGCGATAGTCCGAAAACTCTTGATGTTTTCGAAAGGTTTTTAAAAAATATTGATATCTACAAGTTAATAAAACATTTTCTTAGTGTATGCAACTACTTTTTATATACAAAAGAGATTAGTATTTAACTATCGATGTCTAACTCGATAGTACCCAAACATATATCGATAGGTATCCCGAATATGCAGCCTGTACAGTGTTGAACAAGTTGAAGTAGTATCGTATTACCTTGTTCGTGCGGCTTAATTCAAGAACAAATGACTTTATGATTTCGTTCTTCGTGATTTCACGGAAATCTAGTATATATCAACTAGTCACTAGTATGTATATAAATAAAAGGCGGAGACAAGTGCTTAAAAGGTAGTGGCCAGTTATTTTGTTGTTTAATTAGAGACACTTATTTTAAACGGCAATATTTGATAGTTAATGCATTAATTAAAATAATAAAAAAGTGTTCAACGGCATTATTTAAAATTAAATAATACATCTCAACATCGAAATGCAAACTTGATTAAAAATATTAAACTATAAAAATATTAAATCATATATCTTAAAGTATTATTTAAAATTTCTTTATTTCTCCCTTTTTTATGAATTTTATTTATTTTTAACAGTACCGCATAAACGCATTAACGGCGGCAGGACTTCACTTTCCAACACTGACGAAACGCGACGGCTTCGCGCCTGTTTCGTTCCCACGTTGTCCTTTATCACGCATTCGGATTTATTGACTTAGCTTGTTGATTTAATTTAGTGCAAACTAACTGAACCACGAGGCATACAGATCAGCTACACACAAAAATCAAACGGATAACTACTTAGCCGGTGTTTTCAGTAAAAAATACAAAACAATTTAGTATGAAGCGTGTGGGCGGCATTTCACGATGTGCGATAGACGCGATATACCGCAGATGCGCGTGGTATAAACCCATCATCTGACGGAAGCTCTTTAATCGGTTCTGCCTGCTCCTGCTCGATGTATAAAAAGTATATGTAAACAGTGCGCCGCATATTTTAACTGCAAAAGTTAATATGTTTCCGCGCAATCCAATGTGCTGCAGTGCGTCTCGTGAAGGACTAGTGAAATTTCCTGCGTAAAGCCTCCAAAACGAACATTTACACAGGTACGTGCGCATATACATACATACAAACCATACCATACATGCATGTGTATGTTTTCTTTTGGCCTTTTTTCTTTTTTTAATTTTGCGCGTAAAGGGTCGGGAGGGGGGCTGACTTTCACTGGAATAACTTGTTTCTTTCATCGCGAATCTTTGCATGCGAGCATTTGCATTTATCATTTCGCTTCGCACTTTTCAGCGGCATGAGTTGCCTTTGCGAGCCACAACAGGCTTCCGGGAGGAGGAGGAACAGGCGGCGGAACAGCGGCAGCGCTGCTGAGGACGATTTCGACAAGGTCAGCATCGAGGCCAATGCAGACGATAGTGAGTCCATATCGACGGAACCGGATCCGGGACTACAACAGATGGACAACAATGAACCCAAGGACGCTGAGCCGGCGGAGTTTGGTCATCTGGTTGAGACGCGGCGCAAGATACGCGAGGCCATTGCGGCCCTGAACGATGATGGCTTCGACAAGCGCATGGCCCGCCTGCTGGCGCAGTTCGAGGGGTAAGTCCCGCTGACTAACACCGCTGCTGATACTCATCATAAACACCTTTCCAGTGCCATTCGGGAGGAGTTTGAGCGGACGCAGTATTCACCGCCCCAGTGTAGGCAGCTGGCACGCATCATAATTGGACTCACCGACATTGTGCACAGCATGATGCAGGGTCGGGCTCTACAGCTAGACGAGAACTACTGGCAACGCATCTGCCAGATTGTTGGCTACTACATATCCTGCGAGTTGTGCGCCGCCCAGGCATCGGTTGAGGCTGACAAGTGCATAATTAATCGTATTAATACCTGCCTCAAGCTGTATGTGGAGCATGGAGAAGGTGGTCCTGGCGTCCACAAGGAGCGTGTGCTGCGCACTCTCCTGGCAGCACCTAAGCTGTTTAACAGAGCCAGTATTCTGTCTGTACTATACAGGTATGTGTATATAATAAATAAATGTATATAAATAATTTATATATTTTTTTCTGTTAAAGCCGGCTCTTTCCCCACTGGTCCATGCCCAGTATTATGCTCCAAGCCGAGCTGCCCGACAAGCTGTACATCGAATATATACTCATTTTCTACTACTGGTACCGCCTGGAGCCGGACGAGTCCCTTAAAGAGCGCATTGTGACGTTTGCCGATAAGTTTATGAGACCATCGGAATCTTTGACCACGAGGAGTATGTATGCCGCCTACCTGCCCAAGTTAACCGTCCAGACTACGGCCACGCGCGCCATTTTAAACTATTTGCGGCAGAACAGCTGCACCAGCCTTCACATTGCCAGCAGGATGGATAACCGACCGCCGCAAGCCAACGAAGTGGTAAGTGAAGCTGAGGGGTTTGTTTTAGCAAGGAGATGTTTAAAGCCTGGAATGCTATCTAAAGGGGGTCATCTCATGTGAAAAATCCTAATCTAGAGGGTTAACTGCATTTCATTTTTCGTTTTCAATTTTCGTTTCTTTCAATTGCAAATAGTAAGTCCAGGCTTTATTGTTTTTACTTTAATTAACAATGATGTCTTAGTAAAAGGTCTGATTGGGATAAGCGCCCTGCAGCAAAAGCCTCTGTCGGCGCAGTTAGTCGCGTGACAAGACACTGGTCAGCTCCAATGCGTTGTCCCAAAAATGACTACAACCTCAGCTGAGTCCCATATCCCTTAATAGATCCCTTGACCCTGAATTTCCACCATTTTAATCAAATATTTTTCGTAAAAACTCCACAGGTGCTTAGTTCGGATGATGAGGACAGCTGCCCAACGTGGAGTACCGTCATGGGAGCAGCAGCACCGCCTGTGACGCAACATAATCCGCCTGCTTTTCTGCAAAACCTTTGCCGGAATGCCCGCCACTTGGAGCCCTGCAAGCGGGCTAATGCTCTCTTTAGCGGCATCGATAGCTCCGTGGAGATTGTGGATCTGCGAGATTCCGACGATGAGATGGAAATGTTCTCTGTAAACTTTAATGTGCCCGCCAGCGTAGATGGTATTATCTCCAACTCCAATTCAAACTCAAACGATGCTGGGAATCAGGATGACTCCGTCAATGTCACTCGCATCTATCCTAGTAACCTGCGCACCTACGAGCGGACAGTGGCCCCGATCCCGTCTACAGCCACCTATACAATACCGCGCATAGTTAATAGCTATAGTTGCCGCAGGGATAGCCTACATTTGGTGTCCACCACAGCGCCGCACCTTGTCGATCAAAGCGTACAAACGTTGGCTGAGGAGCAGCCTGCCCAGGATCTCGACCCGTACAGATGCCTCTTCCCGAGGAGGAGCCGAAGCAGCAGCAGCAACAACGATACTGACAGCGGTCAGCGGACACCGCTGTATCACTGCCGTCAATCTTCTAGTCAAAACTGCAGCAGCAACACCAGCGAGACGTCGCTTCTGAAGAAACAGGTTACCTTTAGTGCCCAGCATTTGGGTGCAACTGCCCCAAAGAATTCGCCTTCGCCAGCACTCGCCGCCGCCTCAAAGAAGTCCTCGATCAAGCGTCCTAGAAGAACATCCCAGGCAGAACGCCTTGAGTTAATACGTCGGAAGGCGCGAAATGGTAAGGATCTTCTCTGCTTCCTCTCTTAATTTTACTAATATATTCTTTAATTTGCAGAGCACTTCCGGGCCAGCGAGAGAATGTTCGCCAAGCTGGAAGCCAAGAACCAACAAACTATTTGCGATAACCATTTAACCCCCACCAATAGCAACGCCTCCAGTGGGACACCCACCCGGATACAACCGGCCACATCTAGCCATAACAAGAAGGTTGGCTTGCCCACACCGCCAGCCTCAACGCACAGTTCCAGCAGTCCTTGCCATGTTCAAAGCGTAACCACCACCAGCCGACACCAGAAGTCCAAGTGGCCAACGGATGACGAAGTAAAGTTCTACAATCAGCTGCTTAGCCAGCAGCGCGAGAAGATTCGAGAACGCCGGCTGATGATAAAGCAAGAGAAGATGACGCGAATCGACAATCATGTGATGAAGGAGGAGCGGAAGCAGTCCAAAAAGCAACAGCGGAAGTTGCTGAGGGAAGTAAAGGCACTGAAGCTTATACAGCCAACGCCCACGACTAAGGAATTCGCGAAAGCAAAGGGCAGGTATCCCATTGTAAGACTGAAACGTGTAAATCTCAAGGGTCAGGAGTCGGAGGAGCCACCACAAGAGGAGCCGCCACAGCAAAACCAACAGGAGGAGGAGCCTAAGGAGCAAAATGATCTGGCTGAGCAACAGCAAATGGATGACCTACAGCCAGTGGAGAATCAGGATTCCCTGATGGAAAATGAGAAAGAGCAACAGCTGCACGAGGACAATCAGCTGGAGCTGGATCCTAATCCGCTGCCACATCCGGCGGCAGAGGAGGAAAAACTGCTGCAGCATTTGCTCGAGGAGCTGGAAAAGCAGCTGCAGAAGCATCAAGAGGATCTTCATCAGGCGAATGGCGAGACACAATCCCCAACCGAAGAAGATAAGCCGCAGCTGGAGGAAAAGCCAAAGCGAAGGCGGCGACGGAAAACGAAGAGAACACCCTGGACGCACATCAAGAATAAATTGAAGAAAAGCTACATGAAAACATCATGTTCAAAAATGGATTTAGGATCGAAAGATGTAACCGAAGCTGGTTTTATTGCTTCTGTAGACCCTGAGCCAGCGCCAGATGAAGATCCGGACCCAGTGCCGGTTCCGGACCCCGTCCCCGTTCCCGAACAAACAACAACAACAACAACAACAGATTCTTCTGCCTACGAGTTTGATCAGGAGTTAGTACCCGAGGTTGGCAACGAACTGGAGATTATTGCAGCTCCTATGCTCGAGCCGGAGGATGGGGAGGATACTGGAGCCCTTTTGTCGCCGTCGCATAACCTCGAGCTGGTGACCAGCCGTGTTCCGGTTTATTTGCTCAACGGTGAGAGTCGCGATGTTAGCACACCGCTCTCCAGCAGCCAGTGTAGTAGTGCCAGCGGTTCAGAGCCATAAAAGGTATGGATAGATTAGAGATTAGGAAGCCCCCCCACCAAGGCCCAGTGCTATGCAATTCCAATCGTAGTCCCCCTGCTTTCAAAGACCTAATAGTAGCAGGATGAGTAACGCCTTAAGCTCTCATCCTATGCTATTCAAAGGTCTTTACCTTGGCCTGTAATAGTATTTGTGTTCTCTCTGAAATGGCATTGCACGATGCAGCTCTTTTACGTAGACTCTATTGTAGTAAATATTACAAATTGTTAAAAGTTTATGTTAAGTATTTCTTTTCTGTTTGCAATACACACGACTCGGATTCGAGTCTACACGCGTACCAAAATCCCTGGCATTAAGTAATGTCAATTTAACATTAAATAATTGTAATATTCTTTAATGCGAGTAAAATATATAATCTAAGCAGCAACTGTTTGAAACCCAGTTTTGTTTTCTTTGTGGGAATATAATTAAGGTTAATAATTACGGAATGTAATTAGGGTACCTGCTGTACCAAACGGATATAATAATGTATCCTTAAGATCGAAGTGTTTTTCAGGGATTCCACATAAAAGTTATAAAATCAAAAATTACTTAAAAAAAAAAAAACAAAAATTGAGTTGGTACGATAAAAAAATTATGGTACTTATTTATTTTTTATTTATTAATTATTAGTAATTATAAAATGACAGCAAACTCTCATCGCCTATTTAATATTATTTTTATCCTTTTTATTACAACATGTTTTTTTGTTTATTTTATTTATTGTTAGAAATATTTAAAAATAAGACTAATATATAAACTTGTAGTATTAGCTGCGAGGGCCATCGACTATACACATGGTTATAATTGGGGTGTTATTTACAGGGTCGTATTTATATTATAAAAATTATAATTGTCTCGATCCCTGTTTTTTCAAGCTAAATGAACTATGTAATGTAAATATTTCCAAATTAGCAATCCAAGTTGTTGTTCAAAATTAATCAAAGTGAAAGCAAACACTCAACGTCGCCGTATATGGAAACATCGAAAGCTTCTGATGCATATATATTTTTTACGAGCTCACCGATTCCAAATCAGACGAAGAAAACTCTATGGAGAGCAAGAACAGACCCATCTTAGGTAGAGAATTATTAAGAAAGCTACCAGTATAAAAATGATACTACTCCCGCAGGTGGCAGCATTGTCCTGGAACGACAGGAACGCTTTTCAATCCAGACGAGCGAAAGGATTTACCTACAAGGCCGCAGGCTTTACCGAAATCCTCCTGTGACTGCAGCCCGTAATACCACCTCGTCGGATGAAATCGAGAAGATCCATCGCACACGGGAGCGGGTGGAGAGCCTGAATCATCAGATTAACCATGAAATAGATCGCTTGAAGGAGGTTAATAACAGTTTTAAAAACAGGAAGGAAGAAAGACGAATGACCTGGGCCGAGAGGTTTAAAGCCAATCGGCCCATAGTCAGACAGCAGGTCGGAGGTGGACGGTGTGCATGTCCGGGTAAAGTATGTAGGGCACATTGTCGAACTGTTGAAATAAGGCCTTCGTCAAAAGATGGTTTTCCGAAGCCCGCGTCCCAAGAAGTCAAGCAAAAGGATGTCACGCCAATAAAACCACCGCCAAAGGTGGTTTCGCATAAAGGGATTTCCAAAGAGATCAAGTCGAATGAACTTAATCTAAGGAAACTTCCGCCTAAAGAACTTCCGCCAAGGAAACTTCCGCCAAAAGAACTTCCGTCAAAGGAACTTCCGCCAAGGCAACTTCCGCCAAAGGAACTTCCGCCAAAGGAACTTCCGCCAAGGCAACTTCCGCCAAAGGAACTTCCGCCAAGGCAACTTCCGCCAAAAGAACTTCCAGCTAAAGATCTTATTGCAAGAAAATCCCTGCCAAGGGTATTCCTGTCGAAAAGACTTCCTTTAAAAGGACTTCAGCCTAAAGAGCTCAATCCGAAAAAACCACCTACAAAAGTAATTTTGCCAAAAGATCTTCCGCCAAAAGGACTCCCACCGAAAAGACCTCCTCCTAAAGAACTTACTTCACAAAAACCACTGCCAAAGAGAATTCCCCTAAAAGATCTTCCGCTCAAAGAACCTCCTTTTAAGACAAGAAAACCTTCACCAAATAGTTCCATTCAAAAAGAACGTAAGCCCGGAAAACCCCCTCCCAAAGATCTAACGACAGAAAACCCCAAACCCAAGGTGGAACCCAGGCAAAGTGAATTTAAGTGCGAAGATTCCAAGCCTAAAGAACCCGCAGACAGACTGAGTGGTGGCTGCTGCAACTGTTGTTGCCAGGGCCATTACCCCACAAGCTATGGAGCACCAGATTGCTGCTATAATATCGCCTTCAACCGGGGTATTGAGCATGGTATACCCTACTGCACTGCACGGAGGCGGGTCACTGATCTTAATACCCAGGAAATTTGCGGTAATAGGTGCATCAGTGTATCACCGGATCGTAGGACGGTCGGTCAACAGAGAAGTTCTAAGATGTCGGTTTCGCCGTCGTCGGAGAAAAGGAAAAGTCCAATTAGGAGTGAAAAATTATTACCGAATGAAAACAACCGGCAAAAGAATAAAATGCGAAATCAGGAGAAGTTGCCGAAGTTGAAAAGTCAGGAGAAAGAAAGTAAGGATCAGGGAAGACTACGTATGGTGGAGAGCCGGGAAAATATGAAGCAGGGAAAGCTACCAAAGTTGCACAGTCCAGATAATTCGTTAAAATACAAGATTCAGTATCCAGAAAATTTAAAGCGAGAAACGGAAGTTGTTCCTCCAAAAACTCCTCCTTACAAGGAGTCAACATTTAACGAAGATGAACGTATGTACCAGGAATATTTGAGATTGTATTACCAAGAAGGTGTAAAGCCTATTCCAACATACACAAAACTGCGAAAAGAAAATGTAAAGCCGACAGCTCGAAAAGAATGTCCTGAAAATCAGATCAACTCATGGGAAGGGCAAAGAGTATCAATATGTAGGGATAGCCAGAATGAACGAAGGGGATACCAAGACCCAAGATGTTCTATAGAAATGCATCCAACTCCATTCACCTATGAATCCTGCTTTGACGAGTGGGGCTCCACTTCTTTGGATAATGACATAACCGATCCAGTAAGCGATTCTCCTTCGCCTTCGCCTACTCCTACTCCTGCTCCTACTCCTCCTCAACTTCCTACAAACTGCAAAGAAACCCGATTCCATTATCCCAGTGCTAGTGGCGCTACTGGAGCGGACATAAAATATACCAACTGTCCGGATAAAAATTACCAAGGATTAAGACAAAAATGGACAAAAGAGAGAGTTGTGGCGCTTGAAGTTTCGAAGAACCACGGGTTGAGACAAGAGCAGTCGAAGTTCACCAAAGAAAGCGTTAAGGATTCGAAGAACCACGGGTTGAGACAAGAGAGGACGAAGTCCACCAAAGAGGTTGTTGTGGCAAAGAATGTATATCAAGACCCATCTTCTTTGCCTAGGGATTTAGAAACTGATAGCACCAGTTATGCATCTCTTCCTGTAAAGCACCAAAACGTTTCTCCTCCAACGAGGCAGGCAAACACCACGACAGAGACTCAGCACCGGCCGGAGCGATCCTCGCTGACATATCCCACACGCAGCTCTCAGAATTCCAACCAAGTATACAATGGTCCTCACAGTAACTTGAGTAGTAAAGCAGGATCATCTCGAAAGCCTACTACAGATACCCATCGGCAAAGTAACCCACATCCTTTTTCGCATGTAGAAGGCTTATCTCGAAACCAGGAAAGCCCTTCAGTAGATTCCCATAGTCAAAGTAAGCCAAGTCCTTTTTCGCTTGTAGAAGGATTGTCTCGAAACCAGGAAACCCCAACCACACATTCCCATCGGCGAAGTAACCCTAGTCCTGATTTCTTTGGAGCGCAAAGCCCAACTACAGTTGCTACCGAAACCATAGTTACCAATACTCATTACCAAACCAAGGATCCTCAAAATTCTAATGAAGACCAGAAGTTTGATATTAAGCTCCTTGAATCTCGACTAAAGAAAGAATTTAAAAATTCCACTGAAAACAAAGAGCCCAAGGAAGCTTTTGGTATATTAAGCGAAAAAACAACCCAATTTCCTTCTCCTCAAGGCAGCTTCAAAACACCCTTGTCTAAAGAGTTTAAGGATTCGCAAGCCTTTGGAATGAAGGACGAAGAGAAGCCCGAAAAAACATTCCATAGAAAACGAGAAGATTCTCCTTTTAGGCAGTTCTATTCAGAAGCTCGAAATCAGGACCAAGAGGATGAGAATGAATATTCCAAATTTTTAAATAGAAAAGCGCATTATTCAGAAGCTCGAAATCAGGACCAAGAGGATGAGAATGAATTTTCCAAGTTTTTAAATAGAAAAACGCATTATTCAGAAGCTCAAAATCAGGATGAAGAGGATCACAATGTATATTCAAAATTTATAAATAGAAAAACGCATTATTCAGAAGCTCAGAATCAGGATGAAGAGAAAGACAATGAATATTCAAAGTTTTTTAATCGAAAAGCGCATTATTCACAAGCTCAAATTCAGGACCAAGAGGATGAGAATGATTATTCCAAATTTTTAAATAGAAAAACGCATTATTCAGAAGCTCAGAATCAAGATGAAGAGGAAGACAATGAATATTCAAAGTTTTTCAATAGAAAAAAGGATTATTCAAATCGTTCAGATGACATTCAGTCGAGATGTGAATGCGATGGTTACGAAACGGCGCGATCTATGGCTTCCAGCAAGCATCATCATTTACTATCGGCCATGTCATCCTCACGCAACAACAAGAGCTACGCCACTGTCTGCGACAAGCGAACACGCACAGTGACCTTCAAGGACGAGGAGGGCGTCCTGAACAAGCGTAGCGAAGTAGAGGAGCAGTGCCGCAGCCATATTGATTGGGAGCAGGCACTGAAATACCGCCAGCCTGATTCAGTTTTTCCAAATGATAATTACACTCCACGTAAGTTTAAAATAATAATAATAAGTTAATAATAAATAATATTTAATTTAAATATACAGGTTCCAGCAGTTCGGCTGAGCACACCTGCCTAGAGTCCAGCTGGGAAGAGGAGGAGGAGGATGCCTATGATAGCTGCCTCGAAACACTATCACCAAGGGCCGAACAGTCTTCCTTCAAGGCCTGTCCCTGTATGTACGAGACCTACCGCCAGCTGGCAGCCTTGTGCCACAGCAAAAGTCCCTACTATAGATAGTAAGTCCAAAAGTCCAAAGAAGTCCCGAGTTGCAACAATTGTTTATTGAGTTTTTGAAATTTTTTATATATTTCTTTTGTACAATATTTCGACAGTCTGTCCAGCCAAACGTTAAATTTGAGTTAAAATATAAAAACATAAGTACATATAATAAGTTTAAAGTGTCTTTGATGGAATCCTGGGACTCACAGCGCGCGTCCTTGCCCGCGTGAAGCGATCCTCGGTGAGATTTCGACGCAAATCGCGGGCCTGTTCTTCATACTGATTGGCCAGGTCCTCTTGGTGTCTACAGCGTTCGCGTTCCTCTTGCAATTCTCGCTGTTTTTTCGGGATTCAATAATTAAATTAAATATGAAGCCATTAAGGGGAGGTGGGAGAATGTTTATATTATTTAAAAATTAGGTTCAACACTCACCAAAGTCTCTTGGTAAAGACGCTGCAGACGATCCATTTCATTTTTGGCTCTTATTCCAGCATCATCCTGACGCTGTTGGTCACTGTGCAAGCGCTCCATCATTTGGTCAGTGGTTTCGGTGGTGACCTTTTTAACAGCCTTCGACTGCTGCAGTTCATCGCGCAGCTTTTCGCACTGCCTTTCCAGCTGCCAAGAAGAATAAGGTGTTAAGTTAAAATTAAATCCCTAATTTTAAGCCAAAAAGCTACTCACTTACAAAAAAGTTAGTTAGAAAATTGTGTTAGAAAGCGAAGAAAACTACTCTGGAGATGAGTTATAGCTAGGATACAGATACTGATACTGGTCGGGACCGGAGCAGAAGCTCACCTTTTTACGCATTTCGTTGACTTCGCTGAGCTCGGCATTGAGCTTGTCCTTCTCCACATCGAGTTTGTCGCACAGCTCCTGGCGCGCCTCGAGATTAACCTTTTGGATACGCAGATCATCGCGTGCATTCTCCAGCTCTCGCTGCAGGCAACGCGTCGTTTGTCGTTCGGCTGCCAGCTGAACCTCAATCTCGTCAAGAGCACACTGGCGGCACTGTAGTTGATCCTTCAGGCTGCGCACTTCGCATTCCAGGTCGCAGATCTGTCGCCGGAACTCGGCTGCCTCGCACTCCAGACTCTGATTGTTGCCCTCGAGGGCCACCTGGTCCTGGCTGAGGCAGTGGTAGTGATCCAGCAGCTCGTCGCGCTCCTTTTCCTTTAATTTAGAAGGCACCTGTATAAGCCACTTGAACTCATGCACTTATGTATCTAGTTTTAGGGCTAACACTGACCTTCTGGGTGAGCAGATCCTCGGCCTTCTTCACCTCCTGGACGTACTTGTGCAGCTGCTGCTTCATGTTGGCCACCTGCTGCTCCGAGTCCTTCAGCTTCTTGTGCAGCGTCCTGGCCTCCACCTGGGCGTCGCTCAGCTTGTCCATCAGCCGGCTGTGGCAACAAACATTGCGAGATTATTATAAAAACTCCGCTAATGATCAAAGTGGCAGGCATAAGAGTTGCCTCAGCGCGGAAGCAGTTCTCGCTGCTCCTCTTCGCCGCGCTAATGACTTATTTTTTTCGCTCACCCATTCTCCGCGATTGCCTCATCGCGGCTGGCTTTGAGTGCCACAATCTGCTGGCGCAGCGTTTTACTTTCCGTGGAGGTCTCCGTCAGTTCTGAGTCGCGCTGCCGGTTCCTACTGGTCAGCTTGCTGGGGGAACGGAAGAGCAGAGAGAATAAATAGTGGATGTATGGTGAGGAAATCAATTGGAATCAATGCCAGCGCGTAGGCCACAAAACCTGACCCTCTTCCGAGTTGGCCATAAAAAGAGAGGGGGTCAGTCAGTGTCCGCAGAGAAGCAGACACTGGGGAAAAAGAATTTTATTCCATAAAGAAAGTGCTCTTTTAATTAGACACTGTTAGAAAATAAAAAGATTTTTAAGGTAATACTTTTTATGCCCCTGAAGAGTATTATAACTTTATTCATAAACTTGGAACGCAATGAAGGAACCATTTTCGACCGAATAAATCATATGTATTTTAGATCAGCGTTAACAGCCGAGACGACCTAGCCATGTCTGGTGGAAAAAAATGTCTTTCTATTTTTTCCAAATTTTATAAGGGGTTAAATCGTTAAAAACTGATTAAAAATTAAGGTTTCTTAAATAATTAAATTATTAGAAATGCTTTCCGAATTGAATTTGATACTTTTTTGACAGATTTTTAGTTTTTTAAACTCCGATTTGTTAAAAAAGGATCATATAAAATGTTGGATAAATATCTATTTAAATATTTTCGGGCTTCATTTGTATATACAAATATTTTAGATTTAGTATGCAAATTTTTGGCTTAGTTATAATATTTTAAAATTTGATTTGTCCAAAAAACTATCATATAGAAATATCCATTTAAAGAATGCGAATAATTTGGGTCTTTTTGAGGGTCTTTTTGAAGACAAAAAATTGCCAAAAGACACAAGTGCCAATCCATTATTAAAATTGTAGCTATTAAAAAAATGTTATAAAACAGGCAAGTCTTTGATTTTATTTTTAATAAAATCATTTTGATCTCAAGTCTTTCTTGTGTAATAAGATTTAATTCCCAAAAGTGTATCTAACATTAAAAATATAATTAATCTAACTTATCACTTCAAAGTATTATGCAAACCTAAAGTTAACCGAGTAATCATGAATTATTCGCCAAGATTAAATCAATTATGAGCCAAGATTTTGTCTGGCAGTGCACAATGAGGGTCTAGAGTATCTAGCATTAACTACAGATGCCAGGCACGTAGCCACACACATCCGCACTTGGCCCGAAGCTCAAGAACACACAACAGTCAACAGAGGCAGTCAAAGTCGCCGTCGTTGTCCGAGTATCCATCGCAGCCATCGTATCGTTGTCCGTCAGTCAGTCATTAAGGCTAAACAAAGTTCAAATACCCGTCGTCACTGCTGCTGAGGCAGACGCAGAACTCGGATCGGATCGGATGGATGGCTAAGAGAGGCTAAGAGGCAGACAGACAGAGACACAATCACTGACATTTCGTTTGTTACCTTTTTGGCCAAAGTGGTTAACACATTTGTATGAGCCCGGCTTGGCTTGGCTTCACCTTTTGTTGCCAGCGTCTGTGTGTGTGGAAGAGCGGAGTCTAAGAGCGGCCAGAGACCAACTGTCGGGGAGTTGGCTCAGACGCTTGTTACCTGTTCAGGCGAACGGACGGACGCCGCCTGGCTCGCTCGCTCGCGATCGGTTCATTTACTTGGTCAAGTCAGTCGTCGCGACGGTTCTGCCCTAGGAAATCGTCTCAATTTAACGCGAACTGGAGTTTAGTTTCGGTTTCTGTTTCTTTTTTATGTTTATTGTGTGTGATTGCCGCCGAAGCCAAATCAAAACAAATTGAGCCCTCCTCCTCAACCGCCTCGCTAACCAGTTTTTTTTGGTTATTACCAAGAAGTTGCAAAAGGTGCGAAATAAATGACGGGGCGGAATGGGATAATCCCAAGAAAAAATACCCCAGAATAAACACAAAGAATTAAACGAAAAATGCTCGCCTTAAATCTGATTTGTGTTCACTGCTGTTGTTGGGTCATAAATTAATTGGATTAATTAGTGAAATAAGTGGATTAGTGGGCTTGATTCTACGATAAGTATCAGGCTTAAGATGTAAGCCTACCCAAAAGTCTTTCCCAACATTTAAAACAACTTTTAAGACATTAAATCTGCAAGTGGCAATTATAGACAATTAATTAAGTTTATTAGGTTAAAAGTGCAAATTAAATGAAAGGTTTAAAATTGCAAAATATAAAGTTTAAATAAATTAAAAAGGAACTGATCAACTGTTTTCTAAAATTTATTGACACACATAAAGAGTATAAATATGATTACAAATAATTAAAATAAATTTTATAAAATAAATATTATATAAGGTTATTGGATTTTAAAATAAATATCAAAATAAATTATATCTCATAAAATACAAAGATTTTTATAAAAGGTAAACGTAGCTAAAAACTGGAATTATACAAATAAAAACGAACGCTTTTTGCGGCTTACAACAGCTGTCTGTCCATGTCTATGGATTAATTGATTTCAAATTTAAATAAAACAGACTAGCAGTGAGTTAAATCCAGTTTTATATTTTAACCAAAAGCTTACGAAAGGTGTCAAAAACAAATAAAACTATCATAAAACAAAGGTAATACAAAAAAAATAAATAAATAAAAGATAAACAATATAAAAACATGAAAAATGCATCTTTATACCTTTTTTGTGGTTTAAATTAATTTATATATTTATCAAAAAAGCAAAATATAGTAAAGGCATTAATCAAATCAAATCTCAAAGCAGAAAATATAATAATATATAACTATAAATATTATTTAAAAATTATTTTAATTTATCATTGCTTTAATTATTAAATTTGTTTTAAAAAATACACGAAAATGTTCTCAGAAAACCCTATTAACATATACAGAACATGTTTAAAATTATTCTTTTCTTATAATTAAAAACAATTTAAATACAGAATCAAATATTTGATTTAAAAATAAGCAGAAAATAAGCAACAAAACGCTTAAAATATTTAATATTTAAAATAAATATATTAAAAAGAAGCAATAATTGTGAAATAAGAACCTAAACGAAACCTTCCTTTCAGAGGAAATCCTTTAAAACAGTCTTTTACACGATGGAAAAAGTGAATTTTATTATTATTAATGGTTTAATTGATTTTTGATTAAAGAAATATCTAAATAAAAGCAATTTTATTTTTATAAATTAATTAATAAAAAGCAAAAAAAGTTTGTTTAAATAATAAAATTTCTAACAAAAATTCCAAATAATTCTTTAAAAAAAAAATGCTACAAAATATTCAAAATAAATACTCTTTACAAGAAATGCCCAAATGAGAACGCTTTCCACTATTAAAAAAAACATGTAAAAACTGTATAACAAAAGCCATTTAGTGTGTTACCAAAGACCTGACGAAAGGTGCGAACAAATGGACCAAAGAATCCCAGTAAAGTCAGAATCAAACCCCAAAAACCAGTTGCCACAAAACACGCAAACCCCAGTAACGGCAGCTCCAAGCTCCTGGAGCTGTCTGGCAAAGGGGGAAGCCAACCCAGAGTGTGTGGCACCTTTCGTGTCCGGCGGCGGAATCGCTTCGCTGGCTGTCTGCCTGGCAGGTTGGTGCCGTTGCCGTTGCTGCCACATGAGCGTTTCGTCATCTGCGGTTTCTGCCGCTTACATAAGAAGCCTCTCGATTATGACCAACAGCTGGAGCTGGAGCTTGTTGTTGTAGCTGTGGCTGCAGCTGGAGCAGAAGATTTCTGGCCAGCGCCTGAGTGGCTGAGGCGAAAAGAAGTCAAGATAAATGGGTATTTGGGTCATGGTTAACCGCGCGCGAACCGTTTACTGGTTTTCAGACAGTTTATAGTTTTTTTTTGTTCGGTTTTGCTCTTCGGGTTTTCGGCCGTTTTTGCGGTGACCACAACATGATAATCAGTTGCCCCCCAAAAGGGTTGGCTAATTCGAATTGGACCCGCTTTAGGCCCTCCTAAAGCTGCAGCGGCGAATTGATTTTTAAACGACAATGGAAAAGTCATCCATCATCTGGTTTAATGAGAGCTCAAAGCTTCCTTCTCTCCAATGCCATAAAATGTATACATTTCTCGGAGAATGATTAAATGATTATAGTGGAACTTCCCTAATACGAACTTAATTTCACTTAATTGACACTTAATTTTATATAATTTCAGGTTTAATTTGTAGTTGTCAAAATGGAAGTGAAACAAACGACCTTCAGAAATATCCAAACTGCTTTTTAGAAGTTGAATTTCTATTTAAATCTATAATGATTTTATTATATATTAATAATAATTATTAATAATTTATTTAGCTATTTGATTTAACTAATTTCTTCAAGTTTCACTGCGGATTAGCCTGTAATTAATTGCTTTACTTTCGCTTTTTTAAGCTCTTCCATAATGAGACGTCGGAAAGCGCTCATCTGCTGGGCTGCTCTGCAGGCGGGCAGCTCCATCCTTACGTGCCTGCTCCTCCTACTAACCACTGGCCAGCATCCGCATCAGGTGGCTGGTGGGATTGTTCCTCCACCCTGGAGTGATCCCGCCAAGAATCCTTGTGCCAGCATGGCTGGTGGCTGGCAGCTTTTGTATTGGACTCCTTTAAAAAAGTGCTTTAAGATCTTTACACTTGGTTATCCTTGCCCGGAGACCATGGAGCTAAGTCCCACGGCAGTGAGTGCCAAGAGAAAGGATTCCCCAGCTGCCGAGTGCCGTTGTCCACCGGGAACAGCCTTAAGTCCGTTAAACCAGAATGTCTGTTACAAGTTGTATGAGCGAGGACCCTGCCAGCCGGAGGAGTACTTCCAGCCCATGCCGGAGCAGGTTAAGAGGTGGGTAAAAACCCCTAAAGATATCAGTTCGTAAATCTTGAAATTAATATATATTTTCCAGATCCGGCAACCGCTGGGGCACTTGCAAGCGACCCCTGCACTGCCCAGAGAATATGGTGTTCTGGCCCAGGGACAACAAGTGCTATGGCCGCCACTCCAAGGGACCCTGTAGCCGGGGCAAACTCCTCGTCAGAAACGAGGATGGCCTGGCCGAGTGCCGCTGTGAGAATGAGGGCGAGCTGTCTACGTTCTATTACCCAGCGGAGGAGTCCTGTTACGAGCACTACACCAAAGGACCCTGCTCTACGCCGGGTCACATCTTCTTGCCCGGCGGCCGTTGTGATTGTCAGCGGCATTTGCCGCACTATCATGCTCCGCAGCAAATGTGCTACGAGCTGGGTAGGATTGGTTAAAGGAAATTCCTTAAGCTAGTATATATATTCCTCCCTTTCAGACACTCCTGGTCCCTGTCCACCCGGTCACATCTTCCGCATACCCGATGAGGTTATTCAGGAGGAGGCTGGAGGCAGCTCTTCCCTGCAGCTTTTGCCACGTGGGCAATGTCAGTGCAAGGAGGGTTATGTGCCCTGGAGCGATGGCATCTGCTATCGCTTGTATACTAGGGGTCCCTGTGGGCCTAATGAGTTCCTCGTCAATGGCACCAGTTGTGTGCGCAACTTTTGTGGCAAGAATCGTCTGTATTTCCCAGCGGAAGACTCTTGCTACAGAATTGGTTCCCAGGGTCCTTGTGCCCTGCATCAAGTGGTCATCTTTGACTTTACCGCCCGGCCATCCATCGATGGCATCTCCTACAATGGCATGTGTGGTTGCTCCGGCGTCCTCACCAATCTGGATCAGCAGTGTTCCGGCGAGAACGGCGACAAGGAGCTGAATATATGCGAATCCACGCCGGGAATGGTGGAAATCAATGGGCAGTGCCACAAGCTGTATAGTCGTGGACCCTGCGGTGCTGGTCAGTGGTTGGAGCCACTAAAAACTCAGACAACAAATGGCACGAAGACGGGAATCTTGGCCCATGCTAGTCGGGCCAAGTGCGTCTGCCGGCCGGGCTATACGCCCTCGGATCAGACGGCAGCAGCAGGGGATCAGCGTGGCATGAGCAACTGCAGCGCTCCGAGTGTCAGCCTGGCGAGGTATTTAACCAACGAGCGACTCAACTCAAAGTTTCTCAATGATCTGCACTTTGGTGGGGCCTTCTAAAGGGTCGCCTGATCTTCAAGCTATTCTGTGTCTTCTGGTTGTGATGGATTCTTCCTCCCCTCTAACGTTATCCTACGCATGCCTCCCTCTTCCCGTGAATACTTCAAAAAATCTTCTTTTTCTGATAATTCTGTGTTGCATGCTGTGTTTATGTGTTGTTATTTTTCGATCCCCGCAAAGATCACTTGTTATTCTATTTTAACCATTTTGTTAATTCTCTTCTAGGTGGTTTTTAGAGATATTCGGTTAACGTGAGTTCCGTTAGGAAGAGATTGATTGTGCCATGAATGTATTACATCGACTAATAAATGTACGAAGTGTAGTTAAGGGAATGCTCCCGATAAGGCAAAATAAAATAAAAAATTAATAAATTCGAAGAGATTTTCTTTCTTTTGAAATTTTGAAAATATAAATATTAATTATAAAACCCACAGAATCAAAGTTTTTATCATTTAAATCGCTTATTAATTTAAATCTCGGAAAGATTATATATTTTTAAATAAATTAAGTCGCTTACTACATGAAATCTGTCAAAGATCATAAACTTTTAAATCCCTTTTACTCACCGCACTTGTTCCTCCAGCTCCCTGACGCTTTGCTCGAGGGAATTGCGTTTCTCCTGGCAATCCTTTAGCTCGTACTCCAGCTTATAGGTACGCTCTGTTTTGCTGTCCAATTGATGCTGAAAAATAAATAAAAATTGAAAGAAAATTGTGATAAAAGAGGTCTAAAGAGTTACATTAGCAAAGACCTCTTCTTGCTTGTATACCCACCAAAAGTGTATCCTTTTCATGCTCTAAAGATATAAAGGTCTGCCGCAAAACTCCAATATCAGTGCGGAGCTGGGTGACCTCATTGCGATTGGACTCCCGGCTGGAATCCAAGGTGCTGGCCCGCACATCCGCCGACTGACGCTGGCGCTCAGCCACCAGTAACTTGCTCTGCAACTCGGTTATAATGCGTTCATTTTGCTCGTTAAGCAAGCTAACATAATAAACATTTACTTGAGCAATCGAAAATCAAGAAAAAACCTTTAAATAATTCACCTGACTTGACTGTTCTCCTCCTTGAGCTGCTCAATCTCTGCTTGCAGGGAGGTCACCCGTTGGCGCATCTGAACCAGATCCTCTTTGAGCAGCGCCAGATTGGTTTCAGCGGGAATGCGTGCCGAGTTGAGGTCCCTTTTGTCCCGCTCCAGTTGCCTCAATCGGTCGTTTAGCTCTTCGTTGCGCATGCGCAGAGCATTGAGCTCTTCGGCATGTAGCTGGACAGTGGACAGTTGCTTCTCCCTCAGGCCATCCCGTTCGCAGCGCACACGTTCCAGCTCGGTTCTAGCACAATCCCGCTCTCGCTCTGCC
Organism: Drosophila ogumai; assembly: GCA_018904815.1. Lineage (NCBI taxonomy): Eukaryota > Metazoa > Arthropoda > Insecta > Diptera > Drosophilidae > Drosophila > Drosophila ogumai. The sequence continues at coordinate 34,221 of JAEIIJ010018417.1, read as the reverse complement.
CTACAAATGGCAGCCTGTACGCATTCACTTTGATTGCTATTGGCAGTGGAGGGGCGGGTGGAGGCGGAAGAGGAGGAAACTGTAATTCGGGGCAGAGTCTCATACTGGACACTCTTCTGCGGTGAAAACTGCAACTTGCTGCCGTTAGGGAAGAGCTCAAATCGAAGGGCTTTGAGCTCTTCGTCCTTGGACTTGATTTGGGAATGCAAGAAGGCTATTTCCGTCTCGGAACCGGATTTGCTCATCAGGCGCAGGTATTCCTTCTGGAAGAAATCACGCTCCGATGCAAGGCGGATCTTCTCCTCGTCAAGATTGACTGGGTTGTGTTGGTTATATTCTTTTAGCTCTTTTTCCAACTCCTGAATCTTGGCCTGCATTTTGGTAATCTTTTTCTTGTGCTTCTCATTGGTGGCCTCCAGTTCCTCCTCGCGGCGTGTCAGCAGATTCAGACGCTCGTGAAGATTATGCTTGTCGCTTGGTTGGTTGGAGGCGGTACCTCCAGCAAGTCGGGTATGCTTGCCCCTTTGCAAGTGCTTCAAATCCTGCTGCAACTGCCTGATTTCCTGCTCCCTGGCTTCTATCTCTGTGTTGGCCTGCTCCTCCACTTGCAGGGCAGCCTCCTTGAGCTCCTCCAGTTGGGTTTGCAGCTTGCGCTTTTCCTCCTCTGATCCCAATGCCTTTTGCATGGCTTCGTGCATTTTGTCCTGGAAATCACGCACTTGCAGCATCAATTCACTCTTCTCCCGCTGAAGCAAGTCGATGTCTTGCGAGAGAGCACCCACATCCTTGTAGCAACAGTCCTTGGCCAAAGCTGCTGGAGGTCGTCCGCCGGTTAACATATCATTCAGGCGACGTATTTCCCTATTCCTGGCCTCCACTTTGCGCTTGTAAAACTCCAGTTGTTCGCCGGCGGAAATGAGGTCGTTCTGGATCTTGTCCAGCTCCTCTTGGCCGCTGGTTTGGGTGACTACCACGCCACCATCCTTGCCAGTGGTGGTGGTCTTTTGGAAGACACCAGCATTGCATTTGGTGCATTTCAAGGCGGCGGAGGAGCCGCTGCCCAGAACAGATGGCAAAACATTGCCAGAACGGACGGTGGTTATGAAGGGTTTTTTGGCTAAAAAAGAATTAAATTTTAAAATAATTTCAAAAGGATTTTCTTGCATTTTAACCCACCTTGACGATTAACTCCTATCTGCGTTCTCTTGGCTGCGGTTGATGAAACCATTTGCTTGGAAAGCAAGGCATCCAGCTGATGCTGAAGTCCCACATTGTGGCTCTGCAAGTGCTCCCTGTCCGTCTCCAGGTTCCGTATCTTGCGCTGAGATTCTAAGGCGAAGCTTATGTATTCAAAAAAATATATAATAGGGAATCGATTAAGACTCTTACCGCACAGGCGCAGCTCGTAGTCCTCCCGGTCACGCAGGAACTGCAAATGGAGTTCGTTGCACTCGGCCAGCAGGCGGGCATTGTCGCATTTGTAGGGCTCGACGCCCAGCTCCCAACAGGTCTTGTCCTGCATGAACCACAACAAAGGAAGTGCTTAGCAACCGAGCTTTAATGGGGACACGCTCCCTGACTTGTATATACAAACCTCCAGCAAGGACGCAACCTGCTTTTTGGTGTCCCGCAGACATTCCGTCGTCTTGATCAAATCCCCAAAGATCGCCTGGACGAGCGGAATGGCCAGGACTGGTAGCGTCTGCGTGAAGCCCATAATGTCCAGTTTGGAGCGCAGATCCTTGAAGTCGCCATCGTTGAAATTCATGGGTATAAACACACTAGTAAAAAAAAGGCTTACAAAGCTTTACAAAAAACACGCAATAAATAAAATAAACAAAACTACGCCGCCAAGAGTCAAACAGAATCAGTGTGACCGCAACTGGACAGGTGAGAAATGTCAACTGGTTTTGGGAAAAATACTTAGAAAAAATACCAAAACTCATACCAATGGAAATATATATAGTGAACTTATGTTTCAGGTAATATTTGGTAAAAATATTTTAAAGAATGTATTTAAAATCGAATAATAACACCTGGTAAATAGACTACAAGACGGTTTAGAAGTAGTGCCTGCAGAATTCCAGTGTTAGCTAACGCTGACTATTAAACTCCACCACCAGAGGCGCCACTGAACATACCAATAGCTGTTATTTTTAAATCTAAATTAAAATCCATTTTAATTCACTTCATAAAATTTTCATAAAGTATATTAAGTACTCTTTATTATTTCTCAATCAAAAAATAAACAGTCTTTTTCGAGAACTCACTCAACAACAAAACAATAAAAGTTCTTGAACATAAATGGTGCTTCGTTGTCCGATATAAAATTGCGTTCTGGCTTTTCCGAAGAAAATGGATTTGTTGTGGGTGGCAGGACAACGTTAATGTGGCGATTTGATTGATTAACAAAATGCACCAGATCCAAGGGAGCCTCATATTTCGTATAGGAAGTGACCACAACCGGACATTTGAGGTTTAGAGAGGCCTGAATCGTATCTGGCCAGGTATCCTCGAAACCAAAGCCAGTGGATCGATAAAGACCCGAGTTGAAAAAGCAAACTAAAAAAGGATACAATTTATAATAAAAAAGATCAAGTAAAAAACAGAAACTCACTTAAATTTGGTTGAAGAAACTCCGACTGCTTGCAGTAATCGTGATACAAACGATTCTCAAAATGATAATTAACAGTCCTTTTAGACTTTCGGCAAGAGAGACAACATCTTAAAGGGAAAAAAATAAAGATTAAATGTTTAAATTTAAATAAAAATTCGAAAGTCTCACTTGATTTTCTTCAACTGCTCAAAGGAAATGTTATTGGGATTGAGTTCAGGTCCTATAAAAACCACATTCAGTGTCTTCACTGCAGGCATTATGTGCAGCAGAAAGAGCTCCCATTTCTGCAGGATATCCACCTCAAATTCGATCTCGGCACCAATTAAATGAAGAGTCAGCTCCTCGCAGTTCCTCAGACGCTCGCAGAGCTTCAGGGCAAACCAGGCAGTCAAGGGTCCTGTGGAAACTTGGGTAAGAGCCGCATACTCGCTCTCATTGGTAACATCTTAAAGAAATTTTTCGATTAAAATATAAAGTTATGATAATGAAAAAAATCTTAAACACTCACTGAAATTCAGCTTCTTCATCACCTGTCTGGTATTGGAACAGGCCATGGGCAGTTCCTTCAATACCTTATTCGGCAGCGATGGCTCCATCCTGCCGAACTTTGCCTGGAACATAACAAAGGCCTTGAAGAGGCGATAGGAGCCACACCACTTGCTGTGCTCCTTGCTGAGATGCTCTGGCTTATCCTTGCAGAAAGCCACCTCACCGCAACCGCCGCAGATGGACAGACGCTTCAGGCGATGCTCCCGGCACTTGGATTCGCTGCAGATGAGTGGAAAAAGCAGCAGTTCCTGCTCGGTGGCCGAGAGCGGGCGATTCATTTCCTTCTCCACCTGCCGGATGCACACAATCCGGTAAGAGCGGAACTGCTCGGCACTAAAGTCGCCGCACTTGTAGAACATCTCGTGACCTGGATTTGCACAGCGATAATTGGCCATTAGAATGATTTATGGTTCGTTGACAGACAGGAGACTCTGCACTCCTCTCACCTTTGTGGTCCACCGTTTGACGCAATGCATAGCAGAGCTGGCGGTGCTCCTGGTCTTCCCTCATGTGACTGCCACTGCAGTAGTAGCTAAGACCGCAGCGGGAACAGGGCATTCGGTTCTGGCCACACAGATCCGCTTTGCAGAACTTTAAGTGGGTACAAAGAGCTACGATCTCTTTATCTACAAGATAAACCACCTACTTACATTGCATAAGGAGGCCATAAAATATTGCCTGGGCTTGTAGATGTACTCAATGTACTCGGCCTCATCATCTGAGGACTCCACATCGCTGGGCGGCGCCTGGCTAAAAAGCTTTCCAAGGTTGCTAAATAGCGTCGCAGCGGGAGATTCCCCCGATCCTACGTTTTGGGTATATAATATGTATATTTTAAAAATACATTTGATGAATGAAACCGAGACGAAACCAACCCTTTTGCAATTTGCTGCCCAAGCACTTGAGCAGCTCGTCCACTTCATCTGCTTTAACTTCCCTTGAAGATTTGCCGGGTGCCGTTGCTGTTGTGGTTTGTGTTTTCTTAATGGGCTCTGGAGAATTCTTCTTTGATTTCTTCTCTTCAGTTTTGACTTCCTTGGATGGCTTTACTGTGGTGGTTTGATAATTGCTCACTGTGTCTTCTGGTTCTTTAACTGAATTAACATTATTTTTGGCCAACAATTTTCTACGCAACAATTGTTGTATAAATTTAATGGTTTCGTTTTCCTTGGAGGTTTCTGGTTGGGAGGGAGCACTTTTTGGGGGAGTTTTCATCTCGGAGGGAGCACTTTTCGGGGGAGTTTCTAACTGCTTGGGATCAGTTGTGGAGTGAGCAGAGAGATCCCTTTTCGGGGGTAATTCCCCTAAAGTTTCATTTGGAGTTTCCTCTGGAGCATCATCCTCCTGCGCTTTATTGTTACACTTATTCCTTGGACGATTCCGAATCCTTGGCTTCTTTTTGTGATTCATTTGGACCTCTATTTTTGTGTCCGAAATTACCTAGAGCTACTAGAGCACGTAACTCAATTGAACGAACAATGAAGAATGCGCATTGTTCGTGGTTTGAGATTATAGCGATTCTGCTGCCGCCGATTCAATTGGCCAGCAGCCATCTCATCTCATCTCGTGGCATCGGCTCGCCCAAATGTATGCCCTGTCTTATTTATCTATTTTTGTAGAGCACACGGGCCTGCCTCTGGGCTGACAACGCCAGCCAGAAGTCCGCCAGCCAGCCGGCATCTGAATCTGCCGCATGGGCGCTAGGAGCGTTGTTCGGAATAATGCACGAAGAGTACCACGGGTTTGATTAATTATCCGCTTAGCCGACTAATTGCGTCAACAAGCAGAGCAGAGAATTACAATAAAAGCTCCTCAATCGGCGGTGTTCTCTTGCCAGAATTTCATTGTCACAACAAAAAAATTAAATAAATAATGGGGTGTAAGGGTTTTCTTTTAAAAAATTAATAAAAACATTAATTTAAGAGCATTTTTGCAACTAGTAAAAAAAAATTGTGTTAAAATATATATTTTTAACAAAATATTTTGTTTTATTAAAAAAATATATGTATTCATTAGTATTTATTTATATAATAAAAGCAATTATTTTAGAATCATGTTTAGCTATTTATGCTATTAGTAAAAAAATTTTAAAATATATTCCTTTCAACAAAATATGTTGTCGAAATTTTGATCTTTCAACAAAATGTTTAGTTTTATTATTAAATTATATTTACTTTGTATACCTCGATACAATACCTAATAAAAATGTTGTAAGCTTTCCAGCTAAATATAATCCTTTTGCTTAACAAATTTCCCAAAAACATTAAAATAAAACACAGATAATTCCAAATTTTGTTCATATTTTTATATCTAAAAAATATATTTATATGAATAAGGTAATTGCTTACTTCTTTTTTGCTTTAATTAATATTTAAATTAAGACAAACTTTTTGTTAACCAGAAATATTAGCAAGTTAAGTAGATGTTTCTTTTGGGAAGAGATTATAAACTATGTTAGTTTTTTAGTAATTCACTGTTGATGGAGAAAGACACACGCGAGGCTATCATGCTATATCCGGGGCTATACAAAAATTAGGGTGGAATCGATTTTAAAAAATTCCAAAACATTTGAAACCAAAAAGAATACAAAATAAACTTTTGAATTATTTTTAAAATGACTTTTGACATTTTTAAACCACTTTTAAAAATTGGGAAAATGAAATGAAGTATTGTATCAAATTTCTCATAAAAATAAAGTTTGGAAAACTACTGAGAGAAAGGGAAATAATTGTATTTAAATCGATGCCACCCTATTCTATACACAGTATCTCAAACAAGTTCAAGTCAAGCATCGGGTACATCAGTTCATTATCATAACTTTATTCGTGGCCATTGGTGTGGCCCAACCCACCGCAGGCACCTTCTCCATCGGAAGTGCTGGAGCTGCCATTGCAGCCATTCGAAAGCCCATTCTTGGGCGTGCTGGGTAACTTCAGGGACCTCAGCGACTTTGTGGTACCGGCCAAGCCCACGACACTCTCCTCCTCATCCGACGAGGCATCGGACAATTGGCGGGGCGACAGGCGGCAGCCACGCTGGATATATTGCGTCAAACGATCCACAGAGGCCAGGATCAGGCCGAGGAAGGGAGGTGAGGGCTTCAGGGGACGGGACAAGTACTCCGGATGATATTGAGTGGCCACGAAATACGGATGTCCACTCAGCTCGATGATCTCCATGCGGGTCTTGTCCTCATCGGTGCCCACAAAGCGCATGCCCTGCTCCTCCAGGCGCGGCACATACTTGGGATTAACCTCATACCGATGTCGATGTCGCTCCTCCACGGTCTTTGGATTCCCGTACAGCTGACGTATCACACTGGGACCGTCGGCAAAGACAGTCGTTCGCTTACCGAGACGCATAGTGCCACCCAGTTGACCCGTATGGTGCTCTGGCATATCAATAACCAAAGCGTTGGCCGTGTTGGGATCAATCTCCGTGGTATTGGCATCCTTCAGGCCAAGTTTACTGCGTGCAAATTCAATAACTGCCGCCTGCAGGCCCAAACAGATGCCAAGCAATGGCTTTCGATTCTCACGGGCCCACTGGCAAGCCCGAATCTTGCCCTCCATGCCACGGGAACCGAAGCCACCGGGCACCAGTATGCCATCGCTTTCGCATAACTTTTGCCACTCCTTGTGGTACTTGCCGGGCTCCGTTTGCAGCGTTTCCTCCTCCAGCTGGCAGGATTCAATAAAGACCAGCTCCAGTTTGCGATTGGCTGCCAAGGCGGCATGTTGCAGAGCCTTCACCACGGAGGCATACGAATCCGTAAACTTGGTGTACTTGCCCACAATGGCAATGGTCACCACCCGGCGAACGGTCTCTGTGCGACGGGCCAAATCGCGCCACTGCTGCAGGCATCTAAAAATTTAATTATAAATTAAGTTATATATTTTTAAGAATTTTCTTTCAACCCAACTCACTTGGTTCGCTTGCTCATATCGATGTTTAGCTGCAGTCGCTCGTTGAGATACTCAACCACACCGTTCTGCTCCATCAGCAGTGGAACATGGTAGATGGAGTTCAGATCATGGATGCAGATCACCTGATCGGGACCCACGTGACAAAAGTTGCTGATCTTCTCTTTGACCTCCAGACCGATGGGCTTCTCGGAGCGGCAGACAATTAAATCGGGACTCAGGCCGCAACCCCTCAATTCCCGCACCGAACTCTGGGTTGGCTTTGTCTTGGGTTCGCCTGTGGCCTTGGGCAGCGGCACCAGCGATACATGGGCCACGCAGAAGTTCTCTCGCTTGACACGGAACTGAAATTGCCGGAATGCCTCCACGAAGGGCATGCCCTCGATATCGCCAATGGTTCCGCCCAATTCCACAATGCATACTTGAGGCTTTGATGAGCCCTGGACAGGTGTTTGGGCCACGCGTTCCACCCACTCCTGGATGGCATCCGTGATGTGTGGGACAACCTGAACGGTTTTGCCCAAGTACTCGCCCGTGCGCTCCTTTTCAATTACCAACTTGTAGATTTTTCCCGTGGTTATATTGTTGTCCCGATGCAGGGTGATGTCCAGAAACCGTTCATAGTTACCCAGATCCAAGTCCACCTCGGCGCCATCATCCAAAACGTAGACTTCACCTAAGATATATAAATATATAGAAAATTAGCAAAACTCTCTCTTTTAAATACAGAAAACCCTTTTGCTTCCAAAACAAACTCTTCTCTCTTTGAACCTTTACATTTCTGTTTTATTTCCAAGGTAATTATTGTGCTTAGGTATAAATGGCGCACACTCGCAAGCTTTCCTCGGAGTGAGCACTCAACTAGAAGTCGAATCAAAAGTAGCATGGCATGATGGACACAAACTAAGCATTCATTCTTACGGTCTAACCTACTGCTGGGAGTATGTACAGTCTTCGGCTTATTCTAGACATATATCATCTCTACTTGGACTCCTCGAGATCCTCCTTGTAGAGTTCCTTAAAGATGAGCTTTTGTATCTTGGTGCGTATGCGCAGCTTCTGGGCAGCCGTCAGCTGCTTCATATACGGATGCAGGCTCAACAAGTAGTGGTAGTCATCGTCCTCGGGCACCATCGGCGTGTCCATTGTCGAGGAGCCATTGAAGTTGCTATCCTCGGAGAGACGCGGCCGCTTTAGCTTGAGGGCGGGTATCAGTCCATTGGCGTAGGAGTGCTGGGTGAAACTTAGGTGATCTGCAGCAGGAGCACCTACCACTGGGGCGCCGGATGAGCCAAAGTCCTCGTTGCGCTCCTTGGTCGCATAGGTGGCCAGCGGATGGTGTGCTTTGTTGTACAGCGGAGGCGGCGATACGGATCTCTTGCCAATGCCAATCGGTGTTCCTCCATTGGAGCACACAGATGATGCGGATGTGGTGGTTGCGGGCGCCAAAACAGCACCTGGTTCGGGTTGTTGGACTTGAGCGGATGTGGTGGTCACCACTGGCGGTGGCGAACAGTGGGCAGCCGGTGGCTCCACCATATGCATTTGCAGCGGCAATGGCACTTGTACCGCCTGCTGTTGCTGTGGAGGTGGCTTCTTGCTGAGATCCTCTGCCTCCTTCTCCGCCAGCTCCAGAAGTTGGGCTCGTAGCAATCCAGCCTTGAGCAGAGCATGTTGATGAGCCTCTTCTTGGGCCTTCAGAGCGCCGGTGGCCAATGGCGTTGTGCTTACTTGGTTCATTTGATGGGCAGCCGGCGGCGTGGGCATTACATCCTCCATTGTGGTGGCCTGGCTAGCATCCCCATCCGCCTCCGCCTCGGCTTCCATGTCCTCCTCCTCTTCGTAATCCTCGTCGCTGTCCTGCAGTCGGCGTATCAAGCCATTGGTCAAGTCCGGTTCCACCACCGTCTTCTCACAGTCCTCACTCTGTTGGTTAAAGTAGAACGACTGATCCTGCTCGTTTTTCGGTAGTCGGTGACGCATGTGATCAGCTGGAAAAGGAAGCGAGTTAAATAACTGAACCGATGATTAATAACCAGGACTACTCACTTAGGAACAACAAAGCGTAGTAGTGCAGCCACTTGGACTCGAAGGTTGCCGGGTCCACCATAAAGTCACCGTTATCCGCCCGCGGTATGCGTTTGTATTCCACCCGAAAATTGTCCCGTAATCCCTTCCACTTGGCCTTGAGCACGATCTCTGGTAGAGGGAGAAGGTTGAATTAGAGAGCGAGAGCAATAAAAAGAGACCATTGCCAGTGCTGTCAACAAAGTTTTTTTTACGGAAAATCTTATCAGAGAGGATGCTAAAGGAAGCTCTACTTTTGGTAATTTTATTTAAATAACACGTTTGGAGTCTCAGCAACATTGTTTCTTTGTCTTTAAAATTTAAGAACTTAATTTAATTTGTAAACAATTCAGAGTTCGCAATTTAAAAAATAGTTAAAATACTCTCCAATGACTTTCCTCTCTTTGTTGGCATCACTGTCGCAAGGAACAAACTCCTTTTTGGCCATATGCTTATAAATGAATGTACTACTTACTCGGCAGCTTGTGCGCTCCGCTTAACTCGTCCCACATCTGCTCGAGGAAGGCTTTGTTGCAGTGGAAATTGCGATTCCAGATGGCCGGACGCTCTTCGATGTCGTGAATGAACTGCTCCACATTGAGCACAATTGTAGACTTTTTTGGCGCCATCTTCTTCAAACGATGCCCGCTCTTCTCACTGTCTTTGTCTCACTCGCACTTGGTTTAATGCACAGCCGACCCTGCGCTTCCCGTTTCACTTGTCCGTCCGCCAGCTAACGGTGAATGCCAAATGCATGCTCAAATAGCACACGCCACCTCCACCAACACCAGCACCATCACACACACAGCGCCGAGAGGAGAGCACTGAGAGGATGAAGAGCATTAGGCTTTGACCACACTCCCTTCGTCCGGTTTCCACCCACACCATCACAGTTAGCCGCGATCCGTGACCATCAATGGGTGCTCCCTAAGAGCAACAGCAACAACAACAACAACAACAACAACAACAACAACAACAACAAGAGAGGGCAGCAACAAACTTAACACAATAACTTCATTAAGATTCCTTCCTTGGGCTTATGCCTAGGCCCAAAACAAGCCGAGCGAGCGACAGGAAATGCTGCTCTGCGCCATTCGCTTTGCTCTTCATCGGTTCCATCTCTCCCCAGTTCCTTCATCTCTCCACCAGCAAGACGAGGCGAAGGCAGGAAAGAAGCAGCAAAATCAAATTATAAACACGCCAGGCCAGCGACAGCGAGACAGAGACAGACGGCGACGACCGAGAGACCAGCCAACAGTTACTCCATGAGCCTGTCTGGCTGCCCTGCTCCCGCTCTCGCTCCTGAATCCACTGCCTGTGCCTCTGCCTGACCCCCTCTTCACTTCCTCAACCCACCGAACACACTTGCAGAAAATATGTTTAATACATTTCGCGAATTGGAAAAAGTACTAGACTACTTATACTACTGTTAGGTTGCTAATGAGTGAACTCAGCGAGTGAATATGTTTCTTCCTAATTGACCAGTTGAAGCCTCTTTAGAAAAAAGATGAAGTGTACATGTTTATTTAAAAGAACAGAATTTACTTAAAACATTAATATGTGAAATAACTTAATAACTTATTACGTGTCCTATTAAGTGTCCTACTAGCCCCAATTTTTTCCAGTGCAGCGTCTGGCCCCAGTGCATCGGTTTCAGTGTGTTTGTGTGCGTCTGCAAGTAAGTGTGAGTGAGTCAGGCGCAGGCGGCGGCGGCATTCAGTCAGTCATGCAAAAATGTTTGCCGTGCACAGAGTGCGAAATACTAAAAACGGCAGCGTGTGGAGTGTGGAGACAGCCGACTGCGATTGTGGGGAGAACTGGCATGTGGGGGGCCAGCGGAGCGGATGCGGAGGCACAGGCCGAGCCAAGCCGGGCACACACACACATACACATACTGTATTCCAGCGAGCAAAAGCAATTTCTGGCGGCAGCTATAGCTATTGCTGCAGGCAGACAAGAGACCAGAGACCAAGCCAGACAAATAATGCGTCACGTTGCGCAGTCGTTAAATTTTCGTTTTCGTCGTTGCCGTTGCCGCCGTTGCCGTTTTTATGGGCAAAAACTGCCGGCGACAGTGTTGCTGTTGTTGTTGTTAGGTGAAGAGAAGGAGGGTAGGACCAGTCGAGGGGGGAGGGTGAAAAGCTGGCCCAGCTGCTTCGCGAGGTGCTCAAGCTTGGTGGCTCCTCTGCTTCTGCTGCCAGCCAAGAATTTCACAAGTTTCGACCCGCAGTGGAAAGTTATGAGGCCTCGCACTCGGCACTTACACACTCCTCTAAACTGGAAGCTGCTGGCTGGGAAATTGGCAGCTAAGTGGACTAACATTGGAGATTTGGAAATCACTTCCTTAACTTTGATTTCCCGCACAGTGGAGAGTTTCTTTAGCTTATCGGCTAGTGCAAGAGGAGGAGTAGGAAACGAGATAAGACTATGCTCCTCGCCTATTTATAGGTCAGATCTTGTAATAAAGGCAGGGTATTGAACAGGGAGAAAAAAAAGAAGCGAATTTTATTGATAGTCTCCATCTCTTCCAGCTTAACCCATTGAAGATCACAATTATAAATAAACGCA
>JAEIIJ010018417.1:0-22468 GCA_018904815.1 Drosophila ogumai | reverse complement strand
AAAAAAAAAAAAAAAAAAAACAATACATTTGCGAATTATAGTAAGTTAATCTAAAATGTTTAAATAGAAATTGTCCATCTTTTTTTGTACCTTTATTATCTTGTATCTAATTTACTAACTCTGAAACAAATCATAGCTCAGAAAGTTTTAAACTTTAAAGTTTAAGCTTTCATACTTGTTAAACTGCATTTTTTTTATTAGCACCTACTTGAATGGATTAAATGTTAAGACTCGGCTTCTTATTGGCAAAAACTGACAGCTTTAAAATATTGTACCTCCTATTAGCTTCATCAGCATCTGCTTCTTTACCGTCACCTTTAAACGAGCTCCTCACCTCTCCTTACCAGAATCCCCATCTGCTAAAATCCCCATATCTAGAGTTCTTTTCTTTCGCGCCCATAACTTAAATGTTAGCCCCGCTCCCTCTCGCTTTAACTGTCATTGAAATTAGCTTGGGAATGAAGAGGAGAGGAAGAGAGTCAACTAGGCTCAAGAAAGGGGAGAGTAAGGAAGGGATAAACTATACGATTGCTGTCTTGTTGTTGCTGCTCTATAAAATCAATAAAACACGCACACATGTGCGTGTGTTTTATTCGCACACACATACACCCATGTATGCAAAATTAGCGCGCCAGGAGGCGCAACTAACGGTGAATGTGGGTGGCCCAGTGGGTGGTCGTGTATTACCGCCAAAGTTTATAATAATCGAAAAGTTTTGCGCTCGGACAGCGGCCCCGCATATATTCCGTTTTCCGTTATATCCCGAGAGCGTAGCGTGGCATTTCACGAGCGAGAACAAGCGAGAATCCGAACTCGAACTCGAAACCGAAACCGAATTGCGAATTCCGAATTCCGAACCAAAAGGCGAACCACTGCTGATTGCAGTCAGCTTACAACTGAAATTGAAAATTCAGCAGAGCAAAGTGCGAAGCGCCGCCACTGCTGCTGCCTTTGCTGCTGCCGCGGCGGCTGCCATTTGCCGCCGTTGACGCGCCGCCACCGCCGCCGCACAGTCCGCGCTGCCCTGCCCCCGCCGCCACTTCCACACATCCACTGCCACTGCCACTGCGACAGGCTGCAGCCATCCGCCATCAGCCGAGAGCCATGAGCCATGAGCCGTGAGCCAACAGGCAGGGCAAGCACAGGCCGTGTATTCAGGCCCGGGTCCAAGCCCCCCAAAAGCCAAGCGAGCCATAGCCACATAGCCGTAGCCAGAGCCAGAGCCAGCCAACAAAACGTGCCAACTAGCGGCGGCAGCTGAAACGACGCCAGCCAGCCACCAGCAGCAGGCAGGCAAAATAATATAAGAAAAAAAAAAAGTACTAAAGTAAGGCCGGCTAGAAGAGAACGAAGATGGGAACACCCTATTTAATTAGCATGTGCCGCTGCAATCTACAGTTTTTGTTCCATTTGATCCTATTAAAGTTAAGCTGGAGAAAACTTAAACTGATTATCTGACTGACTTAAGATTCTCCTTTAAAAGATTGAACATATAAATCTAGCATTCATTACAAAAGATGTTTAAATCAATAACTTTTACAATTAGATAGTTTAAGATGAATATCAACCCACACCTCAATTTGAACCAATTTTGGGTCATATTAAGGTTAATATGTCAAATCTGCGGAATACTTATTAAGTTTTGGTAGATTTTTTTTGTTTAATTAATTATAATAATAATATTAATTATAATGGGAAAATTAATTAGTATCAAATATTAAAAGATTCCTTAGAAAACATCCACAATTAATATTTGCTTTATTAAGAAGGAGTTCATACCTAAGCCACAAATCGTAATGCCCTACGTAAAGGAGAGGGCATGAGAAGCGCACACTGAAACGCAAAAAACGCCAGCGAGGAGGCCCAGGCCATCCAGTCATCTGGCGGGGCGGTCGGACAGAGGAGGATTGTGCCAAGGGGATGGGGAACAGGGAGCAGCAGTCAGCAGGCTGGCACAGGCAGTTCCAGCAGGCGAGAGCCAACGCCAAAGCCAAAGCCACGCCACAAGCTTTTGCTTTTGCCGGCGCGACACACACACACACACACACACACACATACATACTCCCATACATATATAATGTGTGTGCAGGAGGATGAGGAGGTTGCCGGGGGTTTTGGGGATGTCGAGAAGCGCGCACAAACGCTAAAAACGGCCGCCGCCATTTGCTTCGCTCTGCTCTGCTCACTGTTTCTGCTTTTGTTGTTGTTGCTGCTGCTGCTGCTGCTTTTGGGCATATTATTGCCGGCTATCCAGCACACGCACACTTACACTCGCAGAGGCACACAAACACATGCGAGAGAGAGCCAGCCAGGCAGCCAGCCGCGGTGTCTGTGTGAGTGAGGTGGAGCCGGTGGCCTGCTCTCCTCGCGGTCCTCCTGTCGCACGTCCTCTTCTTCCGCTGCTTTTGCTGCCTACTGCATGCGCGCAGCAACGACAATCAACGCGCGGAAGCGAGCGAGCCCTAGTAGCTAGCGAGCGAAAAGCATAAACCATGAAGAGAGAAGAGGTGGAAGTGGGCAAGGCGGAAGCCAGGGGCTGGCGTGAAGAGGAGGCTCGTTAAAATCACGCGACAGGAGGCACAAGCAGCCAAAAGAAGAAGCAGCAGCAGAAACGACAACGGGGGCGGTGCAACAAAAGCCGGGCAAAGCGAATCGATGTGAATTTGGCTGTGGCTCCGGCTACCGCTCTTCCTCCTCTTCTCTTTTCCGACTTCCCTTGGCTCCGGCGCCCGTCGCTCAGACATGCCAAGTGTGAGGTGACGGGGCAGGAAGGTGGGGAAATTAAAACGGCACTATGGCGGGGGCTACCACCCACTACCGGCGCGGCAGGGTGGCCAACCAGGCTGTAATATAATGAGGGGCAGACGTGCGATTGGCCAGCAGCCCCGAATTTAATTTCTTACAATTAAGCTAACGAACAAGAAAACTCTTCCAAAATAAGATCTGTTGCTACGAAAATGTGCATTTTGTATTAATGATAAAATTTCATTATCACTTGATTGCCGTTGGCCACTTTGAATATTTTGATAAACCTTTAAAAACACTTGCCATATTTGGTTTCATAAAAGAGAATTTGGCTTCTTCCGGTATAAAAGATTACGAAAGCCTAATAATGATAGGTGTTTGTATGTTATAGCCATACCTAAGATTATACAAATAATTTGAATGGAAAACTATAATGGAGTTTTAACTTGGACTTATAGACCAGATTAAAGATTGGCAGGTTTTCTGCAAAGTTTCTTAATTTCCCTGGTCATCAATGTGATTACTTAAAGCGATCCGTAGGCAATGCTTAAAGTTATGCCAAGTGGGAAAACTTTTGACCAGACACACGATTGAAGCTTATGAAGCCATAGAACACACACACTGGCATATACGGACACGTGCGGGCCCATCAGTAAACTTTACTGTGTGTTATGTGTGTGTGCGTGTGGCAGCAAATAAGGTGTGGGGCGGGGGCGTGAGGGATGGAAGTAGGCGGAGGCTAGTGGGTGGGGGAGGGAGGTTGGCAGCCACTCAGCCTCAAACGCCAGCAACGCGTAGCAACGGTCACATCCTGCTGGAAAGCTGGATAGAGCTGGAGAGTTGGGGAGCTGGAGAGCAGCCACAACGGAATGGTATTTTCCATTTAATTTTTGCACACTCACACACGCACGCACGCACCCGCTGCCATATGTATGTATATGATTACAGTGAAACAAGGCTTATCTTCGATTTACTTGCAATAAATAACCATTCATTAGTTCTTGATTAAAATATCTTTTCAACATGTCTACAGTTTTATGTGTGATTAGTGCTTCCGACCAATAAAAATTAATTTGTTTCTAGTTAGGTAGGTTCCACTGTACTTAGCAGCACACGCACCGGGCAGAGCAGGAGCATGAGGAAGTGAAGAGGACGAGTCACAGGCAGAGGTGGCCGCAGCAGCAGCAGTAACAACAACAACAACAACAACAACAGCAGGAGCAGCAGCGTGGCAACAGCCGCAGAGGCCCAAGCATTATTGTCGTCGCGAAACGTGAGCGTAACGAATGCGCAAGCAGAAAGGCAGCAACAAAGCAAATGCAGGCCAAAAAGGAGGTGCAAAAAGGGAAGTGGAGGGGCGGCGTAAAGGGGGATCTCGGAACCAAAGATGGAAGGCGGAGGAGTCGGCGGCGGCAGTTAATGGCGCACAGGCAAAGAGCAACAGCTGCTAACGATGTTGACGCGCCGATGACGGCCACACAACCAAACAGACACACAAGAGAGAAATATGTAGTATATGTATGTACATGTATGTATGTATGTACATAGGAGCTGCTGGCTCTTTTATGGCTAAAAACGCTAATGTGGCGATTGCGAGGAAGCGAGGGCGGGGGGCCGTGACAGAGCGCAAAACACGCAAAAGCCCAAGCTGAATAAGACGAGCAAGAAGAAGCTGAGAGCCCAGCGGCGGCAGAACAACAGCAACAAAGGCACTCGGCACATAGCTGGAAGAAGAGACACCCTCCAAAAGATGGAACTCAGCGAGCGGCCAATATGGCGACCCTTGCCATTTCCCCATTCCACTCCGACTTCTCTCATTCGCCCACTCACACTAACACACTCGCACACCACGGGAATTAACGCAAAACAAATGAAGCACACGCATGTGCCGCAGTCAACGTCGACGTCAACGCCGGCAGCGAACTCAAACAGAACAACAACAACAAATGAGCAGAAAACACAGAAATGCATTCTGTGTGCAATTCGACCCCCAAAAAGCGAAGCTGGGCGCAAAAATGCAAATGACAGGCAGCAGACAGTAATCCCCCGTGAGTGGGGGAGTTGGGTGGCGAGAGATATGAGAGAAATGGTCGACATGCTGTCCTCTGTTTCAACTTATCGAATTTGCTTGGCCATATTCGCACCTCTTATGAAACAGAATTAAGCTTAATTAATAGAAATATTAACAAATATTTATTCATTTATTAAACCTATTTCAGTTAACAATTTGACACGCATCAGAAAAAGATCAAATTGTTTAGTTTCCCAACAAAACTATTTGTAACACGCAACTTTCCATTTCACCTATAAATTAATTCGCACGTGTAGATCGGCCTCGCGAATCGTGCAGGTCAACGCTGCGTCACATGTCTTCCTCACTCACCACCCCAAACTCTCCGCATCGCCAACCATACAAGCACACCGTAATTGCATTGGCACGTTGCATAAATAAATTTGTGTGTCGCTGCTGCTGCAGTTTATTCACTCTTATTGTTGTTGTTGCTGCTGCTGGCGCCATTTTGGCCGAGGAAGTTCTTTTTGCATAAGAGGGGTTGCAGTGGAGGGAGTGATGGAGCGATTGTGGGTGAGCCAATACAGTGGCACCGTGAGTGAGAAAAAACCCGATCACAAGCGAACTGAACGAAAAATACAGTAAATCTGTGGCAACAAATACAGTTAATCAATGAAAACCTCCACAACGATAAGCACATAGAGATTATTATTGTTTTGGCTTATCTCTAGGTTGTTTACAAATAGTATTAAAGTGCGCCACGTGAAAAGTTTCCCTTTCCTTCAATCAAACAAAAAACCTGTGACGATAAAAAATAAACACCAAAAGAGAATAAAAACAAAACAAAAATAAAGGAAAAGGGCAAAGCAAGGCAATTTAAACAGAAGAGACGGAGAGTGAATAAAAGAAACTTTCATTTTCAATGTCAAGCAACAACAACGACAACACAACGTCTGCCGGTTGAGGGAGGATTTTTTGTAACAAGAGAGGCATAAACAGAGAGCAACAGGAGTGGGCAGAAGAGAGCGCTTGGCAAATCTCTGGTATCATTAAGAGAATTCTCATTGTAAACATTGTAAACAATTGGTGACGCCAAATATTTTTATATTTGTATGGATTAAATTCATTCTCAGGCTGATTTATTTATAAACAAAACTTGCTAAAGTCCGGCACAGCGAAGCACGTGCAAATGCTCTTTGTTGTTTTGCGAGAGAGCGAGAAAGAGAGGGAAGGAAAAACAGCTGACGGAGCGGCCGTGGTGTCTGGTCATCTCTTTCACACGCCCGCCCCGCACAATAAACACGCCACTTTGTATTTTCTTGCAACACATATACAGTTAGAGAATTTGGCACGATTTCTAATAATTTTTCTTCATTATTTGGCAAACGTTTTAAGGGAAAATTTGTTTACCATATTTAATTATTTTCTTGAAGTTCGATTTGGCCCCCTCTGGGTCGTACTTTTTGGCGGGAGAGTGGGCTTTTTCCGCATAGTAACCAGCCACTTGCGCTCTCCTTTTCTCTTACATGCCATGTGGCTTACAACATGCCGCGTGACCTTTGACAACAACAAGACCCGTTACAATGCACATACTTGCACACACCAACACTAATGCGCGATATTGAAAATTTGCCAAAAACAAAATGCAGACAGATTTTCCTGCTTTGCCGCGAGCACTATCGCGTATATCCGTATATTATATAGCCCCGTATACACATTATTAAGCCGAAAAGCTAGGAACTCACCATGCTCGTACGGCGAAAAGGTTCCAGCATCGATGTTGATGTACGGATCTATTTTGATCGAGGTGACATCGAGGCCACAGGACTTGAGGAGCGTTCCGAACGAGGAAGCTATAACCCCCTTGCCCACGCCGCTGATGACGCCGCCAGTTACCAGGATGTATTTCATCTTTTTGGGATTTCGGATTGCGGATTACCGTCTCGCGGGGTCGACACTAAGTCTGCACTTTTAGGAGACAAGCCGAGCGACAATTGCGCCGTTTATTTTGGTTTTCGGTTACAAATACACGTGGTCCCGCGATTCGCGAGTTGACTTATTTATCTGCGTTATATTATATACATATGTATATATATATATGCCGCGGTATGTCTGTCAGTGTGACCAGCCTGGCCCCAATTAAATGCTTTATTAAAAACTGGTATACCTAGGCATTTATGGCCGGTATTTTTTCAAATATCTGGCAGCACCAGCGTAATGAGAGCGATTTTAGGGTGACCGGGTGCCGGGAAATTCAATTCTATATTTGAGCATGATTTCAGAAACAACAAGAAAATTCGTTTTCTGGTGCGAAGCATTAAATGTTGCATGTTTTATTCAACTTTAGGCATAAAGGTATAAAAAAGAAATAATATAGAAAATGCGTGTGTCAAGCGTGAGAATTCCCTTGCTCCTCAGACATCCGATTACTTGCTGCTGGCCTCCTGCTGCTCGAAAAGTGGATACTGCTCCGTCACCTTCTCCCAGGTGGTCCTCGCTGTGGAGAGATCTTTGACCACACCGACCACCTCCTCCAGACCGACGCGTACCTGCTTCATGGTATTCCGATCCCTCAGGGTCACCGTGTGGGGCTCCTTCAAGGTATCAAAGTCCACGGTGATGCCATAGGGGATGGCAATCTCGTCTGTTCGTGCGTATCTCCGGCCAATGGAGCCGCTGGAATCGTCCACCTTGTGCGAGAGTTCTGCCTTGGTGAGTGCCGATGACAGTTTCTGCGTGTAAGGCTGGAAATCCGTGTTGTTCGACAATGGCAGGATGGAGCACTTGATGGGCGCCACCAGAGATGGCAAGGTGAAGTAGCAACGCTGCTCGTCGCCATCGCGACACTGAAAACTGTGCTCCAGCAGGGCGTACATGATCCTTCCAATGCCAAACGAGGGCTCGACCACACTCGGGATGAATTCCTCCACATGGACGGTCTTCGAGGAGTGCTTCACACTGATGGTGTTCTTGTCAAGCTCGTGGCTCTGACCATCGGCCAGGGTCAGCTTGTACTGACCATCGCCGGCCAGCTGCTGCTCCACCTTGGTGATCTCCTCGAGCGAGAGTTTGGCCAGCGCATCCGTTATGTTCTTGGCTTCCTTCTTGAAGGTCTTGCCCAAGGCCTGCTTGTTGGGCACAATTTCGCTGACCTCCACGGTCTTGGGTGCCGGCAGACGCTTCTCCGCCACCAAGCGCACACCAGTGGCCGCCGTGTGCTGTCCCAGATCGTAGGCACTGCGATCCGCACAGCCAACGCACTCCACCCAGCCGTAGGAGGTGAGAATCTCGGCATCCCAGCAGTCGCAGGCATAGTGAGCCATCTCATTGGACATGTGCTGGCGGAAACGCAAGCATTCCGGCTTGATGCCAATGGCCAATAGGAACTGCTGGATGCGAGCCATGTAATAGCCGAGGGTTTCGTTAGCCACCAGTTTGGAGGCGACTGCAGCTCCTATTTCCACCTGGGCAGCGGACTTTCCATCCATCTGATTGCAGGCCGAGTAGAGGGTCATCTTTTCCGTCTTGATGTTACCAAACTTGGGGTGATCCTTGTGCACGGGATCGCAGAAGTGCTCAATCTCCGCCATGGTGAACTCACGCACACGAATAAGTCCCGATCTGGGCGAGATTTCGTTCCGGAAGGAGTTGCCTATCTGGGCAACGGCGAAGGGCAGCTTGCCCTGATTGAATTCCAGCAATCGCTTGAAGTTCACAAAGATGCCTTGGGCTGTTTCCGGGCGCAGGAATCCCTTGACCAGGCCAGTGGGTCCAATTTGCGTGGCAAACATCAGGTTGAACTCGATGGGTTCGGTTAGATCGTTGCCGGTCAGGGGGGACTTGATGTTATACTTGGCCAGGACATCGGCCAGCTCCTGCTTGTTCAGACCGTCCAGCTTGATGATGATATCCTCGCACTCGGCCTGCAGCGCCGGCGTGGCCTCCTTGGCCTTTGACAGCTTCTCCAGAGCTTGCTTGATTAGATGGTCTAAGCGGAAGCACTCGCCGGTCTTCACATCCTTGACCATCAGGTCAGCGAATCGCTCCACATGACCGGAGGCTTTTAAAACCGGTTCCGGCGTGAGAATTGAGCAATCCACCTCCAGCATTTGTTCTTCGAGTGCGAAATACTGACGCCACAGGGCCAGGATGTTGGACTTTAGGGCACAGCCCATGGGTCCGAAGTCGTACTGGCCGGTAATGCCACCATAAATGGCGAAGCTCTGGTCGTAGAAGAAGCGCCGCTTCAGCAGGTCCTCCATTTTGGCACGGTCGAAGCTGACCACGCTGGGCGTCAGTGCCAGCTCCTTTTCCTCTAGGACCTTCTTGCGAGCCTTCAGCTCGGCCACTGCCTTTTTCACATCCAGCTCGGCTGCTCCCTGGGCCTTGAGTTCCCTCACCAAATTGCCCTGCTGCTGAACGCGCTCCCGCAAGGGAGCCAACTGTGCCTCGATCTCTGGATTTGACATGATGAACTCGGCAGCTGCGGACCGTAGGTTAACCTTTCTCTTTTGCTTCTTGGCGCCCCAAGTGGGTGGCTGAGTGGATGACGCAGGGGGTGATGCAGCGGCGGTGGTAAAAAACACTTTCGTGGCAATGTGCTCGCTCCACGTTGTTCTCGCTAACTGAGATCTCACGGCTAAGGTGGCGCTGCGCAGGTGGGGTAGCGCTTTCAGCAACTGCAATGACATAAAGCCGAGTTTATTGTATTGCCGGCAGAAAGCGAATTTATGTAATAAAACCGGCCGAATTGATGAAATACCTTTTACTAGGATGCAATTGTACGAAAGAGTAGTGTGGTCGAAAGGCTTTTCGTTTGAAATGGCAAAAATTCGGTCACGCTGTTGTGGTGGGAAACTCAGCTTAGTGTGAAGGTATTACGATCTGTGTGCTATTTGGTCACACTGTTTTTGTATTTTAATTATGTAGGCGCAGCATTTCTGTTTTTCTCGCGTGTTTTTGCCTTAATTTGCTCAAATTTTCCATTTAGTTAGGCCAATCTCAAGTGCTGCACTCACTAATTGCTCAAACGCGCAAAGCTCAAACTAAACGCAAGGCGTTTTAAGTGGATAACCGAGTTCCAGATTTGTTTCTTTTTTTTTGGGAGAGGACGCGGCTGCGACGGCGGCGTTGCAACAACAGCGACGCTATGCGTCCGCATTTCTGAGCGATAAAAGGTGTGTGTGGGTGCACTCTCTCACCTGAGTGTCTAGGTAAGACTAAGGCCAACTTGCCGAAATGTTTATTGCAATCGAATAACTCATTCACAGGTGCTGTGGCAAACATAACGGGACTTTGTTTTTACGACGACGAAACCCAAGAGAACAATAAGAAAACAGCATCAACTACACATACAACAACACCAACAGCAACAAAGGCGCCTCTAGGTGAGTTAAAAGTTGTTTTTGTTTCACCGTTTTTCGTTCTTGTTCTTGACCTGTTTTTGTTGTTTTGCGTGTGTTTTTGTGTGCGTTTGGGCCATATTTTAAATCGATCTGTTTTTAATTATGCATAATTCCTCATTTGTTAGTGATAATTGTAGTTTTTTTTGGTTCGCGTTTCTTCGCTTCATTTTTAATTAGAAACCTACCCCTAGCAGTGGAAAGGCCTGGAAACCAGTTTGGTTCCTTTCAGCGAGCATCCACTGTAGGGGCGCCTGCTCCAGAGCCTTCGATATAGTATTAAGTCATCGCCCATTCGCCAGACTGTACACAGAGAGAAATACAACACACATAAAATAGAAAACACCGCCATACAACTCTATGTATGGGTTAAGGTTCTTCTGGCCATATTTTGGAGACGGGATTTCGCTTCAAGGTGTACGGTGGTTGTGGTGCGTGATATAATGGGTGCCAAAGTTAGAAAACAAAACAAAAACTAAGTCTGTACATACATACCAACATAAAAATCTAATTAACTAGTGCACGTTTCTAATACCAATTGCTAACTTGGGACTACAAAAATATGAAATTAAAAACAAGTGAATTTCCTAGCTCTTCTAAAGATAAAAATATTTAAGAAAAGCCTTACACACTTTAAAAACCCTTAAATTGCTAAAAATATATTTTAAATTTCACCAAGAAGTTTAAAGTTAAAAAAGTATAAGAATGAAGTGTTTGTTGTATTTTTTAGTTACAACAAAAACTTAAATGCCAGAAATTGAATTTAAACTTTACCAATACAAATTTTTGAAATATTAAAACAAAATTATTTTTATTGATTTAAAATGTTTTAATAAGAAATTCAAAGTTAATTTTTTAAAGATCATTTAAATTCCTTAAAAAAATAATATTTATAAAAATTAAAGAACAATAAGTTGAACCAATTTAATGGAAAAATAAAAACTATTAAACAGAGCTTAGGAAATTTAAAAAAAGAAAAAAAAGCAAAAATTAATATAAAATCTATTAAATACTTAAAAAAAAAAAAAGATTGACTCCAAGAGGCATATTCTGATCAAAGACTGCTTGTCTTTTCTAGGATCTCCCTCCCAACCCTGTACAATTTCATATCCGCACCACCACCACCACCGAACGAACGAAGCCAACGAAGTACCCAAAGCAACCTCTGGCGATGCAATTGAAAGCGCCCCTCAAGAGCAGAAAAATGGCCAGTCTTAAAGATGAGGAACAGGCGGCAACCACAAGCAACACCTCCAACAACAACAACAACAACACAAATAATGTTAACAATAACCATAGCAGCAGTAGCAGTAGAAGCAACAACAACAACAATAACAACAACGAGGATGATCCCAAGACTAGAAGAGAAAATTTGGAGGCCAGGAAATTGGCTCTAGAGCAACGATTAAGCGAAAAAAGCTGGCTATATCAGCAAATCCAGAAACAGGAGACGGCAATTATCAACGGCAACTACGAGCAGATGAGCATTAACGAGTTCTTTGCCCAGTTGGCCCAACAGTACAAGCATGAACAGCAATTTCAGGCTTTGGCTCGTGAAAACAATTCCATTTTGAGGAGAAAACAAAGCACCACGAGCCGGGAAAGCAGGGAAAGTCAAATGACCAACAGCAATAACAACAACAACAATCGACAGTCGGAAACCTTGTCAAACCGCAGTTCGGAATACGATAATTATCAACCTTCGCCGTCGTCGGTAAATGCAGGCGGGGATATGCTGGTGATAGGCGTGGCCCAGCAGCAGGCTCAACAGCAACCGCCGCTGGTTAAGAGTGCCTTGAAAAAGCGACCCACACCGACTCTCAGAGAAAAGCAATATATGCGGCAGCAGCAGCAGCAACAACAGCAACAGTCATCGCATTTGTTAATGAATATGAATTACCAGAGATCCCAGCCGGATGTCATATCCATGTACTCTGCAAATTCCTCCAATGTGGCCACTTTGAGGCAACCACCGCAGGTGGCACCCCAGCAGCAGCCCATCATCGTGCACTGCGACAAATACTATTTATCACCCACGCATCAAAGCTACAACGAGGGTGGTTTCATCAAGTCCAGTCAGAACATTAAGAAGTATGTCTCACCCTTGGCATCACCCAGCAATTTAAGCTACGAGCAGCAGCAGCAGCAGCGTAATCCCATGCTCCGGCAACTGGATGCCATATCCCTGGCGCCCAGTTACGTTTCCGTGGACATGGAGGCGGCGGCTGTGCAACAGCAACAATACCGCTGGCGTTCCCAAACCCACATAGCGCCACCCTTAACGCCACCGCAACTGGGAATTGTAGAGGTAAAGTCACACTCAAGCGATATGCTGGCGGCACCAATGCCACCTAGTCGCTATCCAATGCACGACGAGATCTCCCTGTCAGCTTCATCCACAACCCACATAGAAAAGAAACCCAAACCCAAACAGTGGCTAGAGTCATCGTTAGATGGACCGGCGGTTATAAGGCAAATGGATTCACAGCCCCACAGTCCGGCTGGGAGCAGCAGCAATGGAAGCAGTAATCATCAGGCAGGGGCCATGGCTGCCGGCTCCAAGCCACGCGCCAAGCTCTCCTCGCAATCCATGTCGGTGTCGGGTCGCCACTATTCCATGTCCGGCAACCAGCGACCAACACAGAACTATCCCAGTGCCAGCTATGCGGTGAACACCAGCACCAAGGCTTTGCTAAGTCAATCGACATCGTACCTCAATGCCATTGAGCAAACGATGGGCATTTCGGTGTCGTATCCATTGGAACCGTTGGACATACCACCGTTTCGAAATTTACCGCCCAAGCCGAGTCAAATGCAGCAGCCCACGCCGCCGCCCAGACCTCCACCGGCCGCCAGCCAGCAGAATCTGAATCAGAATTCCAGCTTAAATCTAAATCTCAGTGGCAGCGGTGGACATGGTCACGGGAGTGCTCTGCAAACGGCGTTGGTATCACCGCCATTGACTGTGGCCACGGCTAGCCTATCGCCGGATATACGAATCGAGTCGCCAAAGAACATGACCGTAGTGCAACAGGCCACTTTTCAGCCGTACAAGGAGGTTACCAAGCCCTTCGAGATGTCCGATTTCTACAAATACTCCACCAAGTTCAAGCAAAAGGAGAGCGGCAATCCCAACTGACCTATAAGGTTTCATGGGATCTTAAACATCATGCTCTCCCTCCCCTTTATTGTGATTAACTAAACTAAAACGATGGACACGAATTACGAATTTAAAGTTCGTTAGCTAAATTATTTAAGATCAAGACTAATCGAATATTTAACATAAAAATGCTCAACAAATTTGCCAAAATTTCAACACTTGACCTATGTAAAGCAATTTATTATTATTCGTATGACATTTTTGATAAAACAAAGGACAATATGAAACAAGCCTTACGGCAAGATGCCTAGAAAGTATGAAAGTACTTTATAAATATTAAAGCATTTACAAAAGCCCAACCATAGCTAAGATGAAAACGGACTAGCAATTGTTACAGTGTATAAAATTGAATATTTACACAACTAAAATAATATTTTTTATATAAATATACAGATACAAATATTTTATAAAAGAATGGAGTGTTTAAGACTAACTATTATTAACAAGCAATAACAAAACAAATATAAATAAATATTTTATATTAAAATGTACACGAAATACTTGTACTTTTATTGAGGGATACAGTTTAGAAAGATGTCTTGCACGACTTTCGCTGGGAATAAATCGGTAGAAATTGAAACAAAAATATAAATATTCTAGAAAAAAAGTATAATTAAGAAAGTAAATATTTAGATTTAGAAAATGCTAGATTTAATTACAAAATTCACAATGAAACAGCGTGATTCTTATTCCCTTGTTTTTCTTGATAAGTTCTTAACCTGCTTTAAAACCCCGGAACTCCCCATATCTAATTTAGTTCTTTTAAAAAATAACATATTTAGGGTTTAGTAACAATTACCTATTTTTCAGGCATTTTATTATATTTCTAGAAATATTTTAACATTATTTTCTATCTTGAACCTTTTATTATTTATTTCTTTTATCAACTGTTTCTGTAGAATTCCCAAAATCTCTGCTTAAAACCTATTTATAGAACTGGGCGATAAAACCTCCCTGCTTTCCCTCCTTATCTGAGTTCTCTGTATTTCTCAAATTCTCTCTGTTTCGTTGGATAGACTCTCCCTATTTCGGTTTCCCCATGCAACAGTTTTTGTTTACGATTGATTATTTTTAAACAAATCTCGTGTTGCGCTTCACTGAGCGTCACAGTATGTTAATTCTCCCAAAAGACCCAAAAATAAAAGAGTCTTCTCGTTTGGATCTGATGTTCAGTTGCATCGCGCTCGCGATTACGTGCAACTGTCTCATTTCGGTTGCACTATATCGGTTTTTAGTTTTAAATTTTTTCTCCTTTAATTTTGCGGTTTTTCTCCTTAGCGGAGTTTCAAAAAAATACATAATAATGTTTGACTAAGTTGAGCGGTTTAAGTAGCTAGTTTTTCCCCTTATTCTGTGCTGTCTTCTTAGTTGAAAAAGTGTTTGTAAAATATTTAACATTTTACGTAAATTACCCCACATAACCTACAAAATTATTCGGTTTTTGGTTTTTTGTGCGCGTGTTTAACCCGAAAAGTGGAAAAAGAAATATCATCGTGTCATCAAAATCCCAATGTAAACAACAAACAGGAAAATGGATCACATCTAGAATAAATAGAAATATTCATTCGAAACTAACAGGCAGGCGCAAGTGTCAACAAAGGCGGCCAGGCCAAGAGAAAACCGGGAATAGGCAAGAAATTATTTGGTTCAAGTGCAGCAGCAAGACTCGCCATGAATCTGTATACTCTATACGATTGGGTAAGCACGGGAATCCATTAAAGTATTAACATTTTAACCCATTGGAGAGCTAGAAATCCGGCGGGCATCCATCATTTTTCATGTCTGTGGCGATCGCAAGGGAAAATACATAGTATTCAATAGGATCCACCTCTTGCCGCACATACAATCCACAAACACACAGCAGAGAGCCAAAAAGAAGTGTGTTGTTTACAAATGAAATCGAAATTGAATGCGCCTTTGAACTTTCGATTAGACGACCACAAGGCCCTTCAAAACTTGTACAACCAAGTACAGTGGAAACTTATTAAGTCAATTTATAATATTCAAACTTTTTATACAAATAAATAAGGTTCAATTTTAAGATATTCCTAGAATTTTAAAGATTTTTACTTGTAATAAGGTTTAATAAAAGTTTAAGAATGGGAAAAATCTACCTGTTTGCGCACTTTCAAAGTAAACTCCATAAAAACAAATATTTTATTAATATTTTAAAGAAACTAAAGAGCTTTAACCTAAGATCCAACTATTTATTTTTCGGGTTCCTGCTTAAAATTAAATACTATATTAAATAATTTTGAATAAACCACACATTTTTCTATTTAGAATTTGTTGCCTCTCCACTACCTAAATTTTAAAAATATATTTCTCGGTGCCCCTTTAAAAGCATTATCAACTGTATATAGGAATTCCTTGTCTTATCAACATTGCGCCATCAACATTCTGGCAACAAATGTTGCCTGCAAACACAAACACAGACACACACATACTCTTGCTTACATCGCTTATGTTCCACATATAAATTTTGTTTATAAATAAAAAATGGGAGCGCACATTGATTCGGTGCACGGAACCGCTTGGAACCGCGTTGCAAATTTCCGCGGCACACTCTCTACTCGCTCTCATCAGCGGCGGGCTGCTCTTTTCCATCGCTTTTCCTTTGATTTTCCTCGGATTGAGTGACTGATTTCAATTGAATGTCTCTTCTGGCGTTTTATTTATAAAAGAACTTGCACTGCAGGCGGTCGCGTCGCTCGTGCGTCGTGTGGCGGCTCCTCCCCGCACATTTATAGCTCTGAGAAAAGCAGATAAAAAAGTGCACTGAAGTTGAAGAATAATTTGCATACAAGTGGAAACTCTCACAATGTGACGCGGACACATAATAGGCAATTGTCAATACATGGACTCTTTTTTTTCTAAGTGACTGTAAATTGCATTTAATTGAGATAACTTTATCGTTGGATCGAATCGGATGAGAGAGGCGTCGAAATGGGGAAATTGCATGTGAGTTATTTGCCGTCGGATGCGAGTGATCTTTAGCATTAACCGGGTTGACATTTGGCTCGTTCGTTCTTCATTCCTCATGTGTTTAGAATAATTTGAAACCTCTGGATAATTAGCTTTTAATAGTATTGGAGAGAATGATACCGTAATTAGAAAAGAAAGTGCTTTTTAAGCGAGTATTTCCTTCCTGACATTTTATTTATCATGTTTTGGTCTGAAATATTAAAAGTAGTGCGCAATAATGGAATCACAGCAATTTTTATTATTTTGGGATAAAAAAAATTGAGAAATCACTAAGGTTCTTAAAAGTTAAAACCCTACGCAAGAAGATTTTTCATTACACAAAATATGGTACTTTACAAATATTATAGCAAACTTTTAGACACATTTTTAGGAGGTTCAAAAACTTTAGAGAGTTATGGAGCCTAGTATAAAATCTTACCAAAAAAATAACTAACTTTTAACTGATTTTATTATTCTAATAATTAAAAGACTTATTCGAAATATGATTACAAGAAAGAAATAAAAACCCTAGATTTATATTATCCTCTTAAGAATTATATAACCTGTTTAACGCCCAAGAAAATCGACTTCCTCCCCTTTTACCACTTTTCCTATACCTGCATACATATTTCATTGCCGAGTTTTCGCCTGGCAAAGCCATTAATTTAATCATTTTCGCCAATATGCGTGCTATTATTGAAGGTCTATATATTGACAATATCTTATGGAAAATCAAAAAGGGAAAACAGCAGCTACCATTAACAGAGACGTTGGGCTAGGTCCTGTGACCCTATCCATCCTTCAGCCCTTCGGCGGGAGTGGCAGGCATTGTTGCTGTTATATTAGTTGGCGAAGTGCAAAAACCCCAGACGACGCCGACGATCCACCTGAAATGTGTGTCACACCCAAACAACGGCCCCCTCGGATAGGGGACTAAACTATAGCAACAAATTGAAATTTTTTTTTGTTGCTTTTTGTTTTTTGCGAGGAGGTGGGAAAACTTTCGATTTCGCTTTTCCGCCAAACAAGAAAGCACGCACACTCAAAAGAAGAAAACTAACCACGTTGCCATGGCTATGATGGCAAACTTGTTATCCCGATATGCGTTTAAGGATCCAGCTGGGACTGGGACTTTCCTTTTAGGAGTCCCAAAGTCCTGGCTTTGTCTTTTCGCCTGACAAGTTCAAGGACGTTCAAATAACTTAGGGGGGTTGACGAAGAAAAAACTTTTGCACAAATATTTTCCGGCTAATCTGAATAGTTTATCAAGCATTACGAACTGACCCACATGGCGTATGAGCAATATGGAAAATACTGTCTTTCGCAGATGTTCAATTACAGTGGGTATTTGATATAAGGGAGATTTTATAGATAACTGAAAATTGCACTAAGAAAAGGAACGGTGACTTCTTGAAAGAAATTCCCCTTCATAATTAAATCTGAATAGGTTATTCTTTATACCTCTTTTCCCCAAATTCCTTTATAACCATTACCCACTGTACCCATCGTCTCATAAGTTCAAAAAAATTTATTTTTCTAACGTCAAATGCATTGCCTTGGCACATGCCTATATAAAGATGCTTGCAAGATCTAATTAGATCTCCAGCTGTGTGGAAATGTAATTGGAAAATGCCTAAATATTTCCTCACTCAATTCGGGAACGGATGCATCATGCATGTGTGGCACACGTTTCGAACACCTTCCCACCCGTAAATATACATATATGTGTTTTGGATCACTCAAGTGGACACCGAGTCGTCTTTCTTAATTAATGTGGGCAGGGCCTAAAAATAAATAACTCAGGCATATGCAACTTCAACAAACTTTATTACCAAACGCATAAAGATGCTTCAAATGTTTCTAATTATAATTTAAAGGGAATCCAAGACAGCCGACCCACAGCTGCAATCCATCAAGGAATCGGTGTGGGCAGAGAGTTCCCTTCTCTGATAGAAACACTTGAGATGCAGGTCAATTTGAAATTTGATGTTGCCAAACACACACACAGCAATCATCATCTTATTTACGTAATAAAGTCGCCGCTTTTTTAATACCTTTCACCCAAGTTTAGTGGGGCGCAGACCAGAGAGACCCCCTAAAGAATCCTCACAATGCGTCTCTCCTTCGACGGTGACAACTGGGTGACATCATTAAATCGTATCGAAATCTAGAATATAAATTTATGGCGGCAGACGACGCGTGTTTGCCTCAAACTCAAGTGGCATGGGGTTGGCTCTTTGGTCGTGGCACAACAAGTGGGCCAAAGCTTGCTCTGGTTTTTAGTTGTTATTCAAACAAATCTGAGTGTTTTTAGAATGCAATTTAATCAAAGGTATTTTCAACTTATTTTGTGGAATTTGTCAGACTATTAATTTAAAATTTTATGTTTTAAAAGGGGGCATTCTTTTGGATATTTTATAATTAGTACTAATAAAGCTGGAAAACCAGATTGATAAAAGCTTAAAATCAATGTATTTTCGATAATATAAAACAAATTAGCAATAAATATTTTTTTTATAGTAGAATACATATTCTCATACGTCTTGTGATAATTGTAGTAAAATTGGATAATACACTGTTTAATTATTAAACAATAAAGTTAAAACTTTTTCTTGGTCGTTTTCTAGGAGGGATTAGGTCGAGTGTGGAACCAAGGTTTTGAACTTTATAGAAGATTCTAGCTTTCTTACTTGAGAAATGTAGGAGTTCTCTTAAGCCAGTAATAATAGTTTAATTGCTACATGACTTCCTTTTATTTATTTTATATTTTATTTGTGGTTTTACTGTAGGATATTACAATTTTGTTTGTTTTACACCTAAGATTTTGTGTTTAAAGCCCTGAATTTCAGCCTTTTATTAAGAGCTCCTACTTTTTAGATGTAATGTATTATTTTATACCCCGTTTACTGACTTTTAATATACCATTATTTACATTATAGATCACATCATTGCTTCGACCGCACAGCGCCAGTGTTAGCTACAAGGCAATCGAAGCGGCAGCAGTCGAGGAGTTGCCAGCAACATTATCCCAAGCAGCAACAGCATCCCAGGCAGCAGCAACATTATCCCAGCCATCAGCAACATCCCTGCCAGCAACATCCCAGCTAGCAACATCCCAGCTAGCAACATCCCAGCTAGCCACATCCCGGGACGCTGGAACAACACAAAAAACTAGTGTGGATGTTGAGTTTGTGCCCACGCTAAATTTTCTGTTTGAGAAGCCAGCAATCACAACAACAGCAACATCTTCTGATGTGCTACAGTTTTCTGAGCAAACGCAACATGTTGCCAACGCGGCGGATAATGATGAACCTGCGGATGATTGCACCTCCATCGTCTCCGGCGACTCCAACGATTCCACGCACACTTACATAATCTCCAGGAGCAGTTGGACTCCAGCCACATCGAGCAGTACACCCTATGCAGTGACCTCCACAGATACCGCCGAACTAATCAGGAGACAGAACAATCTCAGTCTCACGGAGGAGGAAGACCAGTCGGCGGTGTCATCGTTTAGCATTGAACAACCCACCAGTTCCATGACCATTGACATGGCCGATCAGCAGACCACAGCAACAACGACCACAACTACCAGCAGTGTGGATGTGGTGGCGGCAAACACCACGACGACAGCGACGACCACAACCACAACGACTAGTAGTAGCATTGAGGAGGATATCGAGGAGGCCATAGAGATCAGTGAGGTGGAGGAGCAACTGAATTCGCCCCTCGAATCCCTGTCGGAGGCAGCTGCTTTTGCGCGGCCTAGAGAGCAGCCATCGAGTGCCAAAAGCTTGGATAGCAATCTGGAGGAGGAAGAAGTTCATGAGGATGATGAGGAGGAAGATGAAGATGCTGATGAGTTTCGGATTGATGATGCCGAGCTGTCTGGTGGAAATTTGGCCCAGCACTTTTTGGTGGATGACAGCGAAGAGGACTCCGATCTCCCTGCTCCCGCTTCCAAAGTGGAGGCTACTCTCTCCTCCAATGACGATGACTTTGACATTAGCTTGCCTTTGGAGCAGAGGAAACCAGTGCATTCGCTCCACGAAGAAGAAGACTCTGTGGATCAGAGTTTAAGCAACCAAAGCACCACGGATGATGTCTCTGAGCTGGCAGAAGAGCCGCCTCATGAAACGGAAGACAAGACCCAGGAGAGTGAAGATGCCCCGCAGGAAACTCATGCAGATGAGAGCCAAATGACCGAAGAGCAAGATCATTCAATGGAGGAAATAGTGGCCACCAATGAATCAATTGAAGTCACTTATGAGGCGGAGGAAACGGCCAATACAAACTCACAGAAAGTGGAGTTAATCACGGACTTGGATGAAGAGCAGGAACTGCAGGAAGAGGAGCAGAGGCCGGAAAGACACACTTCCGCAGTGGAAACTTTGATATTACCACCACTCCAAGAGCCAAGAGTGGTGGAGAACAAGGTGGCCAGAGCTCTGACCACCCTGCGTTTAAAGCCCGAGTTAATGGAGCCGCTGGAGCTAACACTTTTGGAAGTTGAAGAGGACGAAGATGATGATGAGGACGATGAGGAGAGCTCCCTGCAGCTGATGAAGCTGCGTCTGATGGCCATGAATCAGCAGATAATCACAGACAATGCACCCAAGCTCTCGCCTACGGAAGCAGAGCAGGCACAAGTAACCAGCACGAGCAGCAGCTTGGAACTTAAGCAAATGGAGCGTGTGCCTCTAACGGAGTTCTCCAAGGATGTCCTTGAGGATATCACTGAGGAAAGCGAACGGCAGCTGTCCATGAGTACCACCATCGAGGAGGAGCAAGAACCACCTTCTCTGTCTCTGGATGAGTCAAGAACCCTACTCCTGCAGGCAGGAGCACATAAACCCGAAACCGTAGAAGGCAGCTCCAATTTGATGCAGCAACTGGAAGCCAAAGTCCAGGAGTTGCACACTCAACTGGAGACCAAGGACAACTGTTTGGCCTCTTTGAATCTGCAACTAGAGGCAGCCAGAAGGGAATCCAGTGCGGGTCCAGCTTCGGCCAGGGATTCCAGCTCCATGATGACCAACTCCACGGAGTATCGCACTCTCCAGGATGAGCTGGGCGGACCGGTAACTAAAACTTTAAATAAACTTTAAATATATATTTATAATTTTATTTTTTATCTTTACAGACCCTTGACATTTATGTGGAAATGTCGCGGCGAGATGAGATGATAGCCAAGCTCACCGATTCCCTGCAGCAATCTTTGACTGTGCGCGAAAAACTCCAAATGGATTCCGATCGCCTTGGTGGCGAAGTTCAAAACTTACGCCGCCAGCTCCAAGATGCCATAGAGTCAATGAAACGTTCCAGCGCTGGTTGGCCCGATCAGGACCAAGAGAATCCTAACCAGCGTCTGTCCGAGATCTCCATGGATCTGATCAGCGAAAGTGACGACGACTTGGATCGGAATTTTCTCACCGATAACGAGGAGCGTGTATCGCGTAGCTCCAGAGAGAGACAGTTGCCTCAGTTCCCCGCCAACATCAATGATGAACTGCAGCCAGAATGGACACCGGCCTTTAGCAAGCAAATCGAGCAATTTCACACCTACCTCTTGCCCACGGAACAGCGAATATTCCTCATGGTTCAGCGCAAGTTCGATGACTATTTGGGCCAGCAGCTGGCCTCGTGTCGGGATCAGGGCGTGCAGGAGCTAAAGATTGCTCGGGATCAGTGGGAGAGCGAGAAGAAGACCGCCGAACAGGTCCAGCAGGCAGCCCATGCCAAGCAGATGGAGGAGCTGCGCAAGTACTTTGAGAACAAGTGCGCTGATTTGGAGAAACAGTTCTCGGACGATGTCTTCTCGCACAAGTCACAGCATCTGGCCAGCGATAGCTCTTCGGAGTGCTCCGAAATGGATCAGCTAGTGGAGGATGAGGTGGTGGCGACGGCTCCTGCAGCTTCCTCCAAAGAGCCATCGCCCCGCAAACGAAAGCGAGCCGAGCTCCTGCTCAGTCCGAGTCACAGGCAGATGACACCTTGTGGCCTGGACTCTCTGGGAGGAGATAATCCAGCAGCGGTTAAAGATGTGAGTTTTGTTTATTTATTTATTATTGGGATAATATTAGTATTAGGATATTATTATTATTAGGATATTAAAAATTCAGTCAGAAGCATAGCTCGCAAATAACTGTTGACAGATTCGAGCGATCGCAAAAAAACTGTTATTTT
>JAEIIJ010018416.1:0-13188 GCA_018904815.1 Drosophila ogumai | reverse complement strand
GCTTTGGCGCCACATTTTAAATTTCATTTTTCAATTGTTCCTCGCCAACATTGCTTACATGTTTCGTAGTGTTCGTCAAATTTTCACTGTTAAGAAGAAGAAATCAGAGTTGCACCGAAAAACTATCGCCAACTATCGCCAAACAAACCGTGGTTAGATTTTAATGTTGAACTAACGCCGGCCCATTTGGGAAAATTCGGAACGGCAAAACCTTATGGATCATTTGTTCAACGGATGCTAAATGCGCTTTAATGTTGTGTGGGAAGACCCTATTACCCACAAAGGACATTTTAATGCCATATATATTCATATTTTAAATATTTTTTTTTAATATTTGTTTACAAACAGCTGTCCAGTGTGACAAAAGAGAAGCCTTAAATGCCATAAAAGGTACATTTTCATGGTGTTTCATGGCTTTTCCTTATTTTTTTTTGTCACACTGGTTCGGTAACGAATTAAACAGCGGTTCCGCTGTCTTAATTTAAACAGCGGATTTTTGTCGTCAGAGTACTTTGATTTATTTAAATTATCGTGCTGCCAGACTTAACCAATGTTATTGGTCAGAGCTGCCCCCCTTGCAGGGATTGCTTACAGCGAAAAGCTATCGAATGTAACCAGTGTTAGAAAGCCATAAACTAGTAACGTTTTTTTGATTTGAATTTTTAAAAGTAAATATATTTGTCTGACAACATTTTTATATTTTATCCATTTATAAATGTTTTATCAGATTACCTGGAAATATAAACATATTTATTCTTACTCTCAACACAATTATCTGTCCCTCGGTTTATATAAAACAGGAAAATGCAGTGATATTTCGCTTTTAAAAAACTGTATAATATATATTTTTATTTTAAAAAAAGACAGTCAGTCTTTGTGCAACAAATGTACATGGATAAATGCCGCGTTTACACAATCCTTCATTCATTCCAATGCTTTTTTTATATTTATTTTGCATTATTATTATTTATACTCTCGTTTTATTTTGGTTGTAAGTACCATTTTAGGGGAGCAGGTGGATTAAGTAATAGTAATTATCTCCTTTCGTTTTCGTTTCCGTTTCTGTTTAAGCGATACTATTTTGGTTCAAGTCCTTGTGGTTTTATGTACATATTTAAACTAAATTACGAGCTACAAATTACTAGTGTGTGTGTTTGTGTTTTGTGTTTTTGTGCTTTGTGGGCGTTGAATCTCGCTTTGAGTTGTATGTAAGTACAGAGTGTGCGTTTCGTGTGTGTGTTTTTCGTGTTACAATAAATATCTCTAAGTTTAAGTATGTCTTAGATGCTAAGGGTACATACATACAAGCTGCTAGGCAGGGGCGTGAATTGGGGAGCTGGGCGAGGTTTTCAGAGGCATGTAAGGCGGGGGAGGGAATGCAGCTGCTACAAAATATCGGAATTGTTTTTTTTTTTTTTTGGAAATTAACTAACATGCATACACACATATACATACACCCTGGGGCCCTTCAGGATTTTCATTTTCACGGAGTAACTTTAATTTCATTAGATTTTTTCTCATTTGTATGTTTTTTCTTCATGATTTATAGCCCCTTTTAAAGGTCTTTGAATATTAATTTAAAAAAATCTGCAAGTTACTGCGTATTTAAAACCTGAAATCGAACCTTTTATCTCGGTTTTTGGGTTTAATTTAGTGAAACGTTTGGTCCTCTAATTAATTTTTGCATACTTTTACAACTTGAAATGAATGAATTTACTTATATTAAAGAATCTTCAGAAATTCAAATACTTTAGGATATCATTTTTGAACTCCAATCCTCTTATTCACTTCCAAAAATGTTATAAAAAAGGTAACCGATTCCATTTAGTTCCCACAAAAGCCAAACCGCATCTCCGTGAAAGTTATATCCCGAAAACTCCGATGGACAAACCGATTATATAGATATAGATACAGATACATTTAAAGTAAAGGCTTAGGACTAAGGCTTACAGCTACGGGCTAATGGCTACAGGAACTAGTGCTAACTCGCAAAGTTATAGCTGCGCACCGCCCGGCCGGGCGTCACCAGCTCCACCTTGATGTTGGCCGTAGCCGTCACCTTGGTGGTGTTGCTGTCCGAGTGTGTCGTCTCCACCGTCACCTCCGGCTGCACCACAATGCTCTGCAGTTCCGGCGGATATACCGCCGCCGGAAATGGAGGCGGTGGCTGCTGATGCTGCTGCTGGGGGTGCGGGTGTGGATGCGGATGCTGGGCCGCTGCTTTGTGATAGGCAGGAGGCGGGGCCGCATAGGAGGCGGGTCGAGATTCCCTTGCTCCCCCTCCGCCTCCTCCATGATAGCCACCGTAATTCGGAAGCGGGGCACTCCAGTCGTTGGGCATTTGGATGGACGAGTTGCTGGACTTCCAGGACTGCGGCTCCTCGGTGATCGTGGTCAACGAAGGATCGTTCACATCCTTGTAGTTGTGGTGGTGATGGGACTTGCAGCTGCCTCGAGAGGATCGGGATCCCTGCACCACATAGGACTTGCCAGAGCGCTTGCTGCTCCTCACGGGCTGCGGCGAGGGAGTGGATATCCGATCGGGGTGCTCCAGGGGCACCAGCTCGGCCTCGGGACCGAGCATGCTCAGCAGGATGGGGAATACCACCAGGCTGTTGCAGGCGCCCACGCAGAGCACCACAAGCAACAGCCAACAGAAGTGCCGAATCACGAACTCAAACGGCGAAGTCGAGAGCATGAAGACTGCCACGCCGGAGGTCAGCATTCCGTGGACCAGCGGGCCCAGGGACATCTGCATGCTCAGCTGGACGCGACGCTGACGATTGCCGACTGATGTCATGAAGCCCTGGAAATTAGGAGAACAAATTAGTTTACAACAGAGAAATCGTGGCCGAAAACTCTGAGCACTCACCAGTGATATCAGCACATTGAAGCACAACATCATGCCCACGCTGAGGATGAGTATGACGGCGGGAATGGCCGAGAGCTTGATACCCAGCAAGGTCATGGCCCCAAAGATCTGGGCCAACGAGGCCAGAACACTGAGGATCACCAGGAAGGCGGCCCAAACGGACAGCAGCAGCAAGGAGACCAAAACCAAGGCAGCCAAGAACACGCAGGCCAGGATCATGGCCAGGGACGATCGCAGGGTCATGTACTGCTCCCAGAAGATGAACGGAATGCCTAAAAAGGAGACTTAAGTTTAGCGAGAGATCCTCATAAGAGTCTTATCTGGCAAACTCACCCGAGGGATAGTTCGGCAGACCGAACCCCTCGAACTTAACGCTCAGATCCCGAATGTGACCGATCAAGGTCTTGATTTGCGAGGTATCCGTCAGTCCGTGCAGGTAAAAGGGCATCTGGGCGTAGACCAAGGGCAGGCTCTTGGGGATCTTCAGGTCGTATTCGGTGGGCTGGTGGAAATACTGTCGCGGTTCGGGATACAGTTTGCCCTGTAAAAGATTTTTTTAAAATTAGTTTGAGCTTGTACAATATTATTTGAGGTGCTTAAAGGACTTTTAACTTGGTAACTTTATAAGTTTAAAACAAATTAAATGTGTTATCAAGTAGTAGGATTCAAAAAGTGAAGTTTGTGCACTAATAGAATATAATTTGGAAATTATTTTGTAATTGGTTATATAATAGATTTAAATTGAAAATAAATTAAGCTACTAACCTGAGAAGCACCATAGGCAAAGACATCATTGGTGGCCCACGCCGACAGATAATTGTAAAAGGCCTTCGGATTGATGATGCCGTCAGAGTTGACCAGCCGGCTCGTCACCACCAGATCCTTGTCCACAGGATTGTCCACGTGGCCCGTCTGCACGATGAGCTTGTAGGCCAGAATGGCATCGCTGCTGGCGTTGGGGAACCAGCACTCCTTGGTCAGCCTTCCGTCCCGAATCTCCTCGTCAAAAGTCTTCTGCAGGTTGCTCAGCCACTCCCGGAAGAGCAGCAGCCAGAAGTCTGGAAGGCCTCCATTATCGTTCTTGATCACATGTGGCACCCGGACGAAGGAGTCGTGGTAGTCCCGCAGCAACTGCTGCTGCGTGGGATACTCAAAGTTGCCCTGGGTTACCGCGTACATGCTGTAGAATCCAAAGAGTCGCGTCTGGGCATCCAGGAACTTGTGCTCGTTGCTGCTCTTGGGCACCAGGTCGATGATATCCAGGCCATCCTGCAGACGGGTGGAGGCGTACAGGCTGGATATTAATGCGGCCAGGAAACCCATCACGGCCAGGAACTTCACCCAGCTGCGCATGAGGAAGGGCGTGTAGTGCTCGAAGGCGAAGTTCGCCAGCGAGAAGGAGGCCAGCGAGTGGCTGCTTCCTGCCTGGCCTGGAGCCTGAGACCTCTGCTCCAGAAGGGGATTCTGCGCCGGCAGCGGCACTCTGTTGTTGTTACACGCCTTCGGGTGGTGCCTAGACCCGCGTCCACCATTGTTGTTATTCAGGGTCAGCACCTGGGGAGTAGGCGCCACCTTGGGCTGCTCCTTCCACACCGGAAAGCAGCAGCAGAAGATGTCCGCTCGGCCGGCGGTGCGTCGTCGCAGGTCCAGAGAGATCATCGCAGGAAAGACCAGCAAAGCCGCCGCCAGATTGGAGCACATGACGATGGCGGCCTGCAGACAGAAGACCTTGAGGGCCGGCACCGGGATGAAGGCAGCCGCAAAGAAGGATCCCGCCGTGCTGCAGGCCCCAAAGAGAATGCTCGGACCCACCTTCTTCAGGATGAGCTTTGTCTGCTCCCGCCGATTGCTCTCCGCATACGCGGCCGTAAGCATGAAGATGTGGTCGACGCCCAGTCCCAGGGCCAGGAACGGCACAACCTGGGTGCTGGCGGCATTGAAGACGATGCCCAGGAGGGCGCACAGACCCAGTCCCGCCGCTGTGCTGAAGCACATGAGCAGGACACCGGCCACGCCGACGCTGCTCTGTCCCCGGACGGGATCCCTCCAGCGAAGGAGCGTGCAGAAGGCATACAGCACGGTGACTGCCACTCCAATCACGATGGACAGAGCGCTGGGATGCGAGAACTTGGCCAGGATGTCATCCAGAGCCGCCGAGCTGAACACGTAGATGTCGTAGTTGGCCGAAATCCGCGACTGCTTGCGTAGCAGCTGCTCCACTTCCCGCGAGAAGTTGCGCTGCCAGGCGTTGAGCACCTCGGCGGCCTTCTCCTGGGTCCAGCCCAGATGGTGCACCTTGTAGTTGTCGTACCACTGGTCGTACATCTCCTTCTCGGTCATCAGCTGCACCACCGTCTGCAGGGCCTGCGCCTTCCTCAAGTGTCCGCTGCGGTTCCTCTTTGCTCCGCCCACAATGAGCTCCTCCGGCCAGTGCATGTACTTTGCCGCATAGCCGTAGCACCCGCCGGAGAGGATGGCTCCCACATCGGGCGGCTGGCTGCTGTTCTTGTTCGGCGCCGTATTGGGACAACTGGGGTTCTGCGGATTGAGGCAGGGCTTCTCCATATATCCGCTGCCGATGGCCGCCCGCTTCATGTACTGTTCGACGGTCTCGAAGTCGAAGCTGATCTTCTCCTCGGTGAGCTTTTGTTTCATGTACTGCATCACCGAGCTGGGGTTGAGTGTGGTCCACAGGAGTCGCTGTTCAATGCCACTGGGAGAGCAGAGAGAAAATGGGGAAAAGTTGGGTTAGTTGGGTACTAATCTTGGAGATACTGTGTCTTTTGTTAAATCTACTTACGGTATGACAACCGCCGATTCCGGTCCCAGAAGCTGGCTGCCCTCCCAGAAGCAGTCCAGCGGCGTGATAATCGAACATGGGATGAGGTGGCGCAGGATCTGCTCGACGTAGTACGTGCCCTCGAATGAGGGCGCACTGGGCTTGTTGCACATGTCTCGCAACCCCCATTCCGTGTCGTACAGATGCACCTTGACGGCGGTGGCCTTGACCAGGACATCGAGGTGCGCCAGTAACGCCTGCGGATGCAGGACCGAGGCATTGGGGTCATGTGTCGTCTGTATGAGCAGCTGATGCGTCGCGGACTCGTCCTCTCCGATCGTCTTCTGTGTGTAGGCCAGCTCCGCCTCCAGGCGACCGCCCTCTTGGATCCACAGCTGGTGAACCTTGGAGTGGATCTGGGCGCTCTTCAGGCCGACGCAGAAGGTGCTCAGCACCAGGATCGCCACGAAGAGCACCTTTCCCGCGTGCTTCTGCACGGAGCTGCCGAGTGTTTCGAGGTGGGACTGGAATACTGATCGCAGATAGATCGCTGTCCGGCTGCCACGCGCCTTGCCCTGCAATAGCCAAAGGAATGCGGAGTTTTGTGTTTAGTTTCTGGTATTTTCTTAGCTTTTCCCCTCTCCTTCTCTGCTGCCATAAATAAGACATTAAAATTATAACGAAACAGCGTGTGGCCATATAATTTATCTCTGCGACTCCCCAGAAAAGCCGTCATCCGCACATGGGCGTAGTTTTCACAGAATTCCTCAAATTCTTCAATACTTGGCACCCTCGGCTGCCACGTCCATGCCTTCATTGACCCCACCCAAGTCTCCAAATCCCGATCCCGATCCCGAGCCTTGCAACCACAAAAACAACACAACACAAGACGCCGCTGTCGTCATTGGCGGCCATAAAAAGAGGGAAAAAGATCCGAAAAGACACAGGCAAACCTATAATCGCCTGCTTGGGCAATTGGATCGATCGCTGGCCGGGGCTCTGGGCCTGGCCGGCTCTACCCCTTTCGCATCTGCAGCTCATTTCGTGCCGCCGCTGCTTCTTCTGTCCGGCTCCCCCAGCTGCAGTACGGAAATTGAGCCCCTTTCCCAAAATAAAAAAGGAAAAAAACGAGAACCATGAACAAAAAAGATAATAATGAGGCTCGCGCTAATGCTAACGTCTCAATCGAAGGTTTAGTTCAACAATCAGACAAACAGTGGAGCAAACAGGCTTAGACATGCAATTGAAATGACGTACAAGTTAATCTTCCGATAAAAGTTAGTAGTAACAGGAGGCTTGCTATAAATCTCCTGTTAAAATAAAGTTTTACCGGAAGAATTAAAGAGTAATCAAACACAAATTATTTAAGCTCAAGTAAATTATAGATATACTTTTATTTTAAATTTCCATTAATTATTTAACTTCAGGTTAAGACTTCTTCAGAGTATTACCATTATTAGACAGCAGCTTTGTGGTACACGTAAATACGCTCAGATGCTAATTTTTTAACTTTAAGGTACTATTTTTATACAAATATTAGTCAAACCTCAAGGTTAGTTATGTGATAAAGAAAAGGTTTCTAGATGTTTAATTGTTAGCCCTAACCTACTTTATTTTAAGTTTTTAATTATTGCCAATATAAAAAATGTTAAATTCAACCGAAGCCTAAGAAAGAACCCACCTAACCCACTGTGCCCCACAAGAAACGGCGCACCCAGCAATGTCGGGGGATCGGGGCAGCCACATAACACATTCCATGCGGTCCCGAACCCGAGCCCAGACCCGAAACCGACTCGAAACTTCTCCACGGCTTGTGGCGTCTCCGCGCTGCGCCCGCCTTTTATCGCTTTTCACAGATTTTTCCCGGGCCAAGTCAGGTTGTGGCCCAACGAAGGAAAAAAAAAAAATCAAAACGAAATGAAGGGGAAAAGCTACAGTGCCCAGAAATGGCTTTATTGTTTGGTCTTTTGAGCGTTTTACGACTACCGTTAAGATAGAGCGGGAGTCAGTCGTAAACAATCCCGCTTGACGTCTCTGTTAGCAGTGGAAGTAGTGGGAATATATACGCCGGATCCCACTAGGAATCCGGGAACATAGGGCCACTACTGCTGCTTCCTGTTGCCGCTGCTGCTGCTTGTTTATGCAGCCCAGTTAGCGGCATTTCCGGAAGGAGGAAAACATCAAACGCGGCTGACTCGGGCTCTCGACTTTGTCGCCATTAATTAAGTCGTTGGCGGCACAGCCACTTTGAGAGACTGACTGCCTGCGGCGGCGATCGGGTCTCGTGTTCGTGGAATTTTTCCATAATTTTCTCCCCCAGCGTACGGCCAAGGTGAGGTGCGCAAACGCAAACAAAAGATGCACAAAATTCTAGGAATTTTTCACCGCTCCTTGTGGCTTGTGGAGCAAAACAAAAAACATTGTTGCATTTTGGCCCCCAGCGGCTCTTGTGGTTTAAAAATAAACCTAATCTAGATTTTAGGGGGCCGGCATTCCACAGCTTTAAGCCTTAAATTGAGCCATCTTAATCAAAGGATTCTGAGTATAAAAAGCTTTCTTTGATATCTTACTTACAAAATGCATAGTTTTCAAATCCGAAAAATTCAATTAGTTATTTACTGAAACCCTTAGTATTTGTAAGATACATTTTAAGTACATTTTACGTTGAAGTATCTTTTGCTTAAAATATTCAGTTTTTCTGTCATATACATTGTTAATCCCACACCAAATCCAAAACACCTTAAAATCAAGGTGTTTTTCAGTTTAAAATAATATTTTTGTGGAAAATAAAATGTGGAACAAGTCTAGATTGAACTCTCAAAACGTCTAAAATAATAAACCCATTTTGTGAGGCCTCTAATAAAAGCTTTACTTTATTTTTCGTGAATGTTTGTTCCACATATATATCTTTTTTTTTGTCTTGCCAACTGTTCGCTCAAGATTGAGCCATCAAGCGGGACGGCTTTATGTTAACGCTTGTCAGCCCGGCTGCTGGCTCTCTTTCTCGGCTGCTTTTGTATCTCGAAAAACATGCTACTCGATCTGTGCGACATATCATCAATCTTGCGCTGTTTTTGCCTTGCGTGCCTCCTTTTTTCTTTCCTTCCTTTTTTAGTTTTAGTTTTACTTTTTGTTTTTGTTGGTGCCCACCCCCGCAGTTCTCTGTGAGGAAATGTCACGGCCATTGATTTATGATCCTGCCCGGGGTTTCCTCCGCTTGAATTTTCAAATGAAATTGTTACTTTAATTCCGTGTACTTGCCTTTGTTGCCGCTGTTGCGACA
Source organism: Drosophila ogumai (assembly GCA_018904815.1). Lineage (NCBI taxonomy): Eukaryota > Metazoa > Arthropoda > Insecta > Diptera > Drosophilidae > Drosophila > Drosophila ogumai. Next base: position 4,254 of record JAEIIJ010018416.1, on the reverse strand, counting down.
GCTTCATTAGAAATGCGCACACACCGAGCGGCGGACTCAGCCTCCCTAATCCGCAGGCATGGAAAACGGAGGAAAATGGAGGAAAACCAAAGACCAGCTTAGACTCCATGACGAATGGGCACGAGCAAGAAGGAGATATGAGCTACAGCCCAGCAGGTGCAGGTACATACACACAGATATGGTAAAGAAGTCTATCCTTCGATATATTTAATAATAAAATTATTCCAACAATAAAATATTTGTGTATGTATATGATATTGCGTACATGGAATATATCTTTGTATAAAAACATTTATTTATAAAACCGAAGCTGTGAAGTTATAGTAACCATATAAGAAGACCTTGAAGGTTTAGAATTTAAATTTATGATAAAACATTCTGTAGTATATCTTGAAGAAAGCAACACATACTCTTTATTAAACCTAAAGATAATTAGTATCTTAATTATAGAATTTTCCCAGTCAAAGGTCTGTCAGAATTTCAGGGCTTGGAGCTCCCTGTTGTCTACGATAAACACAATTTCTCAATGCCTCCATCACACATCAATCAATCAAAGATCCGACACATCAACTGGCGGCGGGGTCTTAGAACCAAAACCAAAGGAAATATTATTAATTTCCTACCCCCCACAGAGATCTGACTACTTAATTACACGGTCCGCTCCGATTCGGGAGAAGCAAACTTTTCCATGCCATTCGGAAATCTGACAAGCACTCGAGTCCCCCTCGAATATGGTGCGTTGGGCCATAACCATAAAATATGAGCGCACCCAGTTGTGCCGCAATAAAAATCGAATGCAAAACCACACACAATAAAAAATGAAGGAAAAAGATATTTAGCATAAAATGAAATTCAATATGGGCAGACGGACCACCCAGAGCCATTGAATATGAATAGGGCATCTTATAGAATTATGTATATGGACAGCGATATTTATGGCTGTGAATCATTAGCGGGGAATCTGGCCGAAGCTTTCTCGCCGGAGATCCAGATCCCACGAAGGGATTAGCAGACCGTGCTCTATACATATATGGGCTGGGATCTCCGAGATCCGCGATTCGAGCTCCGGGACCCAGACTTTATGTCACGGCTTTCCCATGTTTCTCACGTAAACGTGTGCCATAAAACTTGTACTACCATAAAAGTTATATGCCACTTGATAACGTTTTTGAATACGAAATCCCGGGCATTGCCACACCACATCCGATCTTTCCGTATGTGTACATATATATCTTGGCGTTTAAATGGAACTGTGTTTTTTCTTGGTTTTTTTAAATATATTTTCACATGCCATTCACACACAGCTGCCTCTCGGCTGTCAAACAAAATAGCCCAAGAAATGGATATACTGACGGCACTGTCGGGTTTATTTTTAGGCGAGACTAGGACCCGGACCCTCCTCCATTAGGGACCGACCACACACATCGTACACACTGAGGGATTCCAAGCGGATAGCTGGAAAGTAAATTGATTTTTTTGGGGCAATTAAAAGTGAGGCCCGAATGTGAAACCGTTGAATGCAAATTCCCTCTCGGTGGCCGCCGCCAATTTATGGCGCCCCCAAAACGTGACTAGCAAGCCGTCGTCGGTCGCATTTATCACCATTTTATGCTTCATGCTCTTCTTTTTCTCTCTCCTTAAGTATTTGCATGACAGTAAAAATGAAATCGTTAAAAAAAGACTGAAAGGCTTGAAGGTCACCAGCGAGCGAAGGCTCAGGTGAGAGATGGCTGAGACAATTTACAGTTAACTGCAGAAGGTGCCAGGTGCAAAAGCAAGGGCCACCAGGATAGGTACATTATGCCAGAGCCCTGATTTTGTTCCCAAAGTCTTAGCTTTAACTTCGATTCGAGGAGCAGAAACGAGGAGAAGGTTCACCTGCCCTTGCCCGGCGGCCTAACAATTTTAATTTCTTTATTATTTTCGTCTGAAAATCGAAAACGCAGCTGAAAACTACTACCTGGCGGTGGACCGCCGGCATTCACAGGTACACACGCACTCTCGGATCGCCTCGTTTCGTTTCGTTTCGGATCGTATCGCTCGCATTCGAGTTCGAGCTTGAGTTTGAGTCTGAGTTTGAGTCTGTCTCTGGGTTCAGTGGAGTTGTCCGCTTGTCCGTCCGCCGCCCGTCTGTCCGTTAACTGCTTTTTCAGTGAATTCCGTGATTATTGCTTGAATGTTTCTTTCCGGTATTCGCTCTCTGTCACTGTGTCTCCGCGTCTCGTCCGCATGTATAGTACCGAGCGAGCCCTGGGTCTCAGATTCGTGGCTCTGGCTCGCAAGCAAGCAAGCAAGGTAAGCCCCTCTCTGGGGTTTCGGCCCGCGTGCTGTGTGGTCGAGTTAATGTCTTCATAATTCTCCTGATTTTTCTTCTCTTGCCTCTCTTGCTTCGCAGCCTCAGTCGCAGACTGATGAAGACAATAACAGTTTTATGTGCGGCTCTTCTCGTCGTCCCGTCCCTAATGAAGACCAAGTCTGCACACACACACAGAGCGCTTCACGTCTTTTTCCCCTCTTGTTTTTAGTTTTATTTTTATTTTCATTTTTTTTCACTTTTTTGGTGGTTTGTTTTTCTGGGTTCCAGCTGCAGATGGCCTCTCGGGTCTCTTGGGTCTCTTGGGTCTCTGGGAGATCAGAGACCGAGTCAAGTTGGCCACGCACACACAGGGGCACACCTCCGAAGATCAAGCTGTCAATTGTTGGGTCTCCACCTTCGGTTTCCCCTTGCCATGTGGGAGTTATATATGTGGGCCATTCGGGGCTCGTTTCGGGTGAAACGAGTTCGGACTGGGGGATAATGGGTCAAAGGATTATGTAAAGGGATTGGGTAACTGGTGAATGGGGAGGAATCCGATTAAAGGCAAGAGGAATATATGATGCAGGAATTGTGATAAGTAGTGAAGATTATGAAGCCTTTTCTACAAACGAAAGTAACTCAAGAACCCGTTTGGGCGGAATTTAAATTGAGGGCCTATTCAGTCTGTAATTTGTATGCTAAATGTGTCTACTAAGGATGAAATATGAAATAGATCTGGTTTTTACTTTCCAACAATCAGATGTTAATTAGTTTGCTTAATTCAGACATTTGTTATCATTTTTTAAAGCAAAAAGTTAATGCAGTTCTATAGCCCGGCATATTTTAGATATTTAATTAGTATACAATTAATTTTATATTGTTCTCTAACGTTATACATTATTCAAATGTGATTACTAAACAGTGTAAAATGCATATATTAAATCGAAAACAATTGCGTTTCGATGTATAGTACTCATCTTTGGGAACAAGTGGGACGTAATTATCTCGAAAAACGTATTCTCTGGGATAACTCTGTTTGGTATTCAATTGAGACTTACTCAAACCTATTCCTGACGAAAGATCTGCCACTTCCCAGAAGGGTACCGTGCACACACCTTATCTTGTTTGGCTCTCAACACGCCCAGCATGTCGAATTACAGTTAACTTGTTAAGCACTTCCTCCGTAAGCCGGAAACGCCTGTAGGCGTGAGATATCTTCATCGACATTCCCTTCTTCTTCTGGGAACCGAAGGCCATCGAAGGACGGCATCTACTATGTATTCCACCCTTCCCGTAGCATTTTATGCAGGTATCTTTCCCTCTATCCCCTAGCACTCCTTCTTCGAGAGGGAGTTTGCCCAAGGATTATGCTCCTCCACTCGGTCGCCACTTGAGATCCAGACTCACCCTCGGTCGGACGCCTTTGATCTTTGTTGTCTCCGCTTCGATATTTCGTGCAAGTGAATATCCCTCGAGTATTTACTTCTACAGCTATATTTTCCAGTATTTGTGGGGGGCCTGCCTGTGTCTATCTGGGCAAATATCAAATAACAAATATTGATCGCGAGTGTGACAATGATTTATTTGCCCCACACCTTCCGCGCTCTCGAGATCTTATCAGGCAGATAACGATCTGGAAATTATAATATGCGGCTTACGGCCTGAAAGTCAATAGAGACAGTGCGCTATATGGCTGGGGCTGTTGGGGGTCTAGATTAAATATTTAAGTTACCTACAGCGATTAGGAGAACGCACTACGATCTTGTATAACCAAGTTGAATTTGGTATTTTAAAAAATTAGAAAAAGGGAATAGTATATGTAAAAGAACTGTAGATTTTCTGGGTTTTTAGATTTTACTTTCATTTATATAATTAATACATTCATTTTTCATTTATATAATTAAAAAAAAACAAGAAAGGAAGCTAACTTCGGCACGCCGAAGTTTGTATACCCTTGC
>JAEIIJ010018414.1:0-40374 GCA_018904815.1 Drosophila ogumai | reverse complement strand
AATGCCCGATTAGATATAGCGCTGCCTCCCGCTGACACTACTGACGCCTAAAAATGCCTTATCAATTACAGCCCGCTTCAGGGCTAATCTCGGCTTGAAAGGCACCGCTCTCCGCGTGACGCACTTGCTGCGACCTCCTTTCCAAAGTTCACGTCTGCTGATAACAGGATGTCCGCCACATATCTCTCCTGGCCACTTGAACATGCGGTAGACGCGTGCCGAGCATTAATAATCCGCAAATCGCGTCGCCAAAAAAAAAATGTATATATAATACAAACAAAGCGGAATTGTTTATAAATAAACGAACTTGAATTGTGGTCCGGTAGATGCATGCATAATTTCATATGCAAATTTATTTGGAATACTTGAAAAAACGTCAACAAAAATCCAATTACGAAGTTCGCTTGGTGGTTTCCATTTGCTCAATCATCTGCATCACCGCCTGGGTGCGTGGCTTTCTACCCATGGCCGGGCGTGTGGTGCTTCTACCTCCTCCACGGGACGAAGGCTTTGCTGCTGCAGAATGTCGGCTGACGGCGTCCATAAAGGACTTGGTTGGATTTATTTCCGGAATACTGATAATGATATTAAAGGCTGGCTGGACTGCAGCTGTAGGACTGCAAGGCAGCGTGGATGCTTTCCGGGGCGCAGTGAGGAAAGGATCTCCCTTTGGGCTTGGTGGACTCATAAGCTGGGCAGGCTGAAGTGGAATTTCAAACTCTTTTTTCGCTGGAATCTGAATTTTTGGAGCTGGCTGCTTGGCCTTGGGGTTAGTCTGCCTTCCTTGAGCCTTGAGCTTTGGCGGAGGCAACAGTTTGGCGGGCAGCAGAGGTATTTCCGCCTTTGTGGGTTTACTGTTCTGCTCGGGAGTGTTTACATCCAGGAAGCTCAAATCGGGTAGCTGTGGTTCCAGGATGGGTTTAACTTCTGCTGGCGTTTCAAGATCCGGCAAAGAGTTGAGATTCACTTTAGGCTCTCGTGACGTATCATCAGAGTCTGTTTCTGTGGCAGGTGTGAGGTTCTGCAGCAGCTGACGGATAAATTCGTCGTCATCGCCATCAAATGGCATTGGACTCTCATCCCAAGAGACATTAGTTGCTGGATCAGCAGGGAGATCTTCCAGCAGGGAAGGCAGAGATTGTGGTGTAGCAGGCGGCAGAGTTTGTGGAGGAGCTGGTGGCATAAATTGTGACGAAGCTGGTAGTTTAAATTGTGGCGAAGTAGCTGGCAGAGATTGTGGAGAAGCTGATAGGTCTGATGCCTCAAAATCCACCTCTTCGTCCGAGGAAACCTCATCGTTGTGTGGCCACAAACACGTCCTTGCCTCGCACTTGAGCAGCTGATCCTCCTCGAGATTTAGGTAGAAGAGGCGCAGCTTGTGATCCCTGCCCTGTGCCAAACACTCCTGGCACGGATCACCTACCTTCAGCTGCTCCATTCTGGGCGGTTGAATGTGTGTGGGTAAGCGTAGTCGCTGCCCCCCGAGACTCGCCGCCACGTGCGGCCTAGAGCGGGTTCCCGTTTTTCTGGTTTAATGTGCGAGTGGCTCACCTGACCGAAGGTTAAACGGAAAGCGTACAGGCCGAGATTGGTAGTTTTCATGGTCCGTTCCAGTTGCGATTAATCGGGATCTGCGGACAACGACACAAAAGTTCCGGTTATTCGAGCGCAGGCTGAGCTTACATAACACGAATTGATTTTTCACTGAATTTTCTCAGCGCTGCGCGTTGTTTGTCGAGTGACAAGCGACGACAGTAAAATGAGGCACTCTTGTGCTTATCACTTACGTTTCGGGCGGCGCTCTCCAATCGCCACAGCAGTGCAGCCGTCTATCTCTATTGTTAAAAATAGAGGAGCAAATTAAAACCAAGAAACTGAAGAGAATAAGAATTAATTCTTAAAGTATGAGAGTTGGTGGTGGCACTTTGGCCATTTTGTGGTGGAGGGTGAGGGTGAAATTTTTTGGAAATATCGATTATTTTCCTACTGTCGATTTACGTTTTAAATAAAAGTTTTAGTTTAAAATTATAATAGATTTTTAAATTTTAACCTTAACTTTGTGCTAAATGACCCAATAAAAACAGGCGAAGTTACGATCAATTTTCATTTCGGCTCACTTACGTTCTGATCCAAGTTCCCCACCTTTTTTCATCAAAGTCATCTCCATCAATATTGAAAAAATATATCGGTATATCGATACTAACATCGATGTCTCGCACATCCCTAATTACAACAATCGCCTAAAACAAGCCAGTCATTCGGAGCGGCTTTTTCTTAAAAATACAAAGTTGAATTTTACCAATAAAAAGCAGAGAATGGATCCCAGCTTCGATTTTACCGACACTCCCGTCAGCACCGGCGTAAGTATGCCCCAACAATGCCCCTGTAAACCTTTTATTAAGGCTGTATTCCTCGTTTCCAGACCACCATCATGGCGGTGGAGTTCGACGGAGGAGTCGTTATTGGAGCGGATTCCCGCACCAGCTCCGGCGCCTATGTGGCCAACCGAGTCACAGACAAGCTGACCCGCATCACGGACAAGATATACTGCTGCCGCAGTGGCTCCGCCGCCGACACCCAGGCCATTGCCGATATCGTGGCCTACTCGCTGAACTACCATGAGAACCAGACCAACAAGGAGGCTCTGGTCTTCGAGGCCGCCTCCGAGTTCCGCAACTTTTGCTACAACTATCGCGATTCCCTGCTCGCCGGCATCATTGTGGCTGGATGGGATGCCCAGGCCGGTGGCCAGGTGTACAGCATTCCCTTGGGTGGCATGCTGACGCGCGAGGCCTGCACGATTGGTGGCTCCGGATCTAGCTTCATCTACGGATTCGTGCGCGAGCACTATCGCCCCAACATGCCCAAGGAGGAGTGTGTGACGTTTGTCAAGAAGGGTGAGTGTGCACCTTTTGGTATTTCTACTGTTAACAAAGTTAACCCGTATCCCATTTCACCCACACAGCTGTCCAGCATGCCATCTATCACGATGGCAGCTCCGGCGGAGTGGTGCGCATTGGCATCATTACCAAGGATGGCATCGAGCGCCGCCTGTTCTACAACACTGAATCCGGCGCCTCCGAGGTCTCCAGCACTCCCAGCTTTATCACGGCCTAGGTAACGGATTTTCCCCCAATTAAAGCTTAAGATCGATCCGAGACTGAGTTGCAAACTCGCCTCGTGGTAATAAACTTGGTTTTTGTAATATGGATACTTGATTACTTTGTATTTTGGCTCTTGAGGCAGTACAAAAGTTAAGTCTCTACGGGCTAAATGGTAATAAATAGTCGAAAACCTAATCCTAAATAGTCAAACAAATGGTCCTGCTCCCGGACTCTGCTTCTGGCTCACAACCCTGATAACTACTGCGGCGACTCAAAGGAAGAGCCCCTCTATCACATGACCGTCAATACCGAATTCCTCCCTCACTTAAACCCTAATCCCGACCAGTTTACGAGTTGAGCTTGGTCACTTCCTCGGCGGCGTCCACGGTGGTGTCCATCGACTTGGAGGTGGTGCGTCGCTGCCTACGGTGGCGGAAGAAGATCTCCGGTGTCCAAACAATCACCACCAGTAGCAGAACAGCTCCCTGGGCGTACAGACACTTGACGGAGGAGTCGGAGTAGTCACGCACCCATCCCAGCAGCTGGCCCACAGTGATCACAATCACACCCTTGGACATCATATTCAGACCCAGTCCGCCGGCCAGCTTATCGGGGCGACAGTGCGCCGATACGGTGAGATTGTTGTTCAGCACGGTGGCTGACTTCATCACGCCCATTAGTATGGACATGGAGATGATGGTGGCCAGGTTCTGGTTTTCGGCCAGCACACAGCGGGCAACGAAGAGGCCAGCGGTGCCCAGGAGAAACACCACGCGGTAGGGGATCCTCAGGTGGTCTGTGATGACGGGCAACAGCAGGCGGCAAATAATATCGGCTCCCGCCATTGCGGACAAACAGAAGGCAACCAGCTGGCTATTAAGTCCCGCCGTATGCTCCAGAAAGTCGGGGAAGATCATCGTGAAGTTGACGGTGGCCGTGTAGACCAGGGCCATGCCCACAATGATGCTCCAGAATGCCAGATCCCTGAGTAGCTCCAGGTCCATAGCCTGCACCAGGCGCTGGCCCATCCGGCCGCACAGTGTATCCGTCTTCTTCGGTGGCAGCTCCTCGCCCTTGCCTTGGCTAGAGGCCACTATCACCACTTGCAGGGGACTGGATTGAACCTTTTCGGCATCCGGCTCGGCCATAAGACGCATGTGGCGACGGTTATTGTGCTTGGCCGGCGGATTCAGAGGCTTCAAGAATGCGGCACCAAAGAGCTGAGTACGAAAATGACCATTAGATGACTTCTAAGATGGGTAATCCATTAAAACTCACCCCGGTTAGAGATAAGCCAGACATGGCCAGGACGGCGTAGCGAAAACCATGATTCTCCAGAAGGTAACGCACCAGGTGGGGGATAAGCACCTGGCCGAGTCCTGCCCCAGCCAGGGACACGCCCACCGCCCTTCCTCGCTTGCTGCTGAAGTACGAGTTGATGGCCATAAATGTGGAGGGCGAGATTAGGCCCAAGCCGAAGCCCACGAAGAAGCTGTAGCCGACAATAAAGTGCCAGCTCTCGGTGGCGAAGGCGCAGAGAGCCAAGCCCAAGGAGACCAGGACGCAGCCGGTGGCGGCCACATTGCGCGGCTTGAAGCTCTTGATGGCCGGGCCGATGAACAGGCCCGAAAAGTTCAGAGCCAGACTGTTCAGATTGGTGATCAGGGCCGTTGTAAAGGTATCCTCGTGCATCAGGCGCAGCTTGCTCACAAAGAGCTGTCCAAATACGAACAAAATGGACTGGTTTGTCATCTGCAAGCGGGAGTTTGAACAAATCCTTTATTACTTCGAGTTTTAATAGAAAACTTCGGTTAAAACTCACATTAATCAAGGCCACGGCGGCCACCACGACCCAGCCGTAGCCGCCATCAGGAACCACACGATTCGTTTGCACCTCCATGTCAGTGCTCTCCGGAGCGGTCAATAAGATTAGACTGGCTGTAAATAGGCATAAGTGGGAAAGATAAGTTAGGGATTGTTAAAACGACATCTTTTGTTTATGGCGTCTAGCGTCTAGGTGTGTGGAAATGTGCGTCCCCCGATAAGCCAGACAACAACGCACTTACTCGTCTGTGGCGAGGCGAATGGCTGGTTTCGGAGGTTTCCCCAATTTGCGTGGCCATTTCGTAAACACAAGTATTAACAAATTAAGCCGAATTAAAGCCTAAATTAAAATAAATTAATCCCAAAGGTCTGCTAGTGATGGCATTGATCAGCTGCTCGGCGGATCCGCGGTCTATCGATAACTGCTAGCGACGACACCGGTCAGCTGTGCCACGGATCGCATTCAGTTGGAAAATAAAACGCATTTCTGGCGCACTTTTACGCATTTACCATTAAAAATGCCGTGCTTTTTGTGCACTCAACATGTAGACGACAACGTGGGCAATATTGACTTTCCTTCCGAGGAGGCTGACTCTTTGGGCCTGCAGCCCATCATCGAAAAACATTTCTGGCTGCGGGTAAATATTACAAGAATTCTTGTTGCGCCTGGTTCGAAATTCCAATTAACTTGGATTCCCCCGACTTGTAGATCCATGACTCAGGCAGCGGCTACGTGTGCGGCGACTGCTGGGAGCAATTGCTGATCTTCCACAGCTTCTACCTCACCGTAGAGCAGGCCCACATGGCGTTGGAGCAGACTACGCATGTAACGCTGCCTTCTCTGCCCACAGAAGTGGTGTCGGCGATCCTCGGTGGAGGGGAGGATGTGGTGAAGAACGAGGAAGGAGACAGCGTGGCGGCTGGCGTTAAGCGCCGACGAGGACGTCCCCGTAAAACGGAAGCAAAGGATGTCAGCGAGGAACTCAAGACCGTGCTGGAGCAGATCAACCTGAATGAGATCAAAATTGAGTATCCAGAGGCCGATCTGACTATAGCCGATGTCCTGGAAGACCAGGAGGAGCACGACTACATGCCCAGCGACTGCGGCAGCGAGGACGAGGCTGGCGAAGACATGGAGGAGGAGGAAGAGGAGAAGCCAAAGCCGAAGCCACCCAAGGTCCAGCGTAAGGCTCGCGGTCGTCCCAGAGGACGTGGACGCGGCCGTGGCCGCGGACGGGGAAAAGTAAGTCTGCCTGAGCGGCCCAAGAGAACCGGTGTGCCGAATATGGCAAAGTCAAAGGAGTTCAACGCGTACATTCGGGAGCATTATAAGGTTCACTGCCCTGTCTGCAGTTTGCCCATGGAGGGCTTTTCGGAGATGTTAGTGCATGTGCGACGCGAGCACAAGCAGCGTGGCTATTCCACATGCTGCAACCGCAAGTTCTGGAAGCGGGGCGTCCTCGTCGACCATCTACGCCGCCACCAGGACCCGGAACTCTTCAAGTGCACCATCTGCCATCGCGTAATGGGCCAGCGTCGGAGTCTGGAGCTGCACATGCGCATGCACGAGATCAAGGCAAACGGACGCCGGTACCAGTGCGAGCATTGCTCCAAAAGCTTTTACAGTGCGGTTGTGTGCGAGCGCCACAAGCTGACGCACATTCCCCGGGATCAGTGGCTCGTCAAGTGTACGCACTGCGAGAAAACGTGAGTCCCACACACTGAAGTTACCCTTGGCTTGTGATTAATCCTTGTCTTTGCCTAGTTTTCCCACTCAGTATACGATGAAGCAGCACGTTAAGCTGGTCCACTTGAATTTGTATGCCAAGATCTGCGATGTCTGCGGTAAATCCATCCGCGGCAGGGAGGCTTTGGTCCGCCATATGGAGGAGCACACGGGCGCACCACAGGCAGCCATCAGCTGTCATCTTTGTGACTCAAAGCTGACCACCAAATATGGCCTGGCCCGGCATATAAAGATGATGCATACCGCCGAGAATCTCCAGCCGATGCAGTGTGAGCATTGCCTCAAGATCTCGCCCAGTCTGCAGGCGCATCAGCACCACTTAAAGTACACCCATAACACGGCTCGCACTCACCAGTGCCCGATGTGCGAGAAGGCCTTCAAGCGACCCAACGAGCTGAAGGTGAAATATTATGTTCTTCTTTTCAAAAAGTTCTTTTTAACGACGCAATTTTCCTTGCAGGAGCATATGACCACCCACACCGGGGAAGTGCTGTACACCTGTCCCCACTGCCCGCAGACCTTCAACTCCAATGCCAATATGCATGCCCACCGAAAGAAGGTTCACCGCAAGGAATGGGAGGAGAATCGTCATAAGCGGGTTTACCAGCCGCGGAAAGCGGACACGATCATTGCCGTAAGCGTGCGCAAGACGACGGAGGCACGGCTCGTTGGAGAGGCAACGGCTGCTTCAGCGATAGCAGCACCACCTCCGCCACCAGCCGTAAGCTCTGGAGCCGAGTGCTAGCCCTTGGTGACCCTTTGACCTAATAAAAACCAAAATAAGACACTGTGGATGTTGTTGTAACAACTCATTAATTGAAAAACCCTGCTTCGATGGGATCGACCGGCCATAACCGGTTTGCCCGACTGCAGGCCGATCGCCGCGAACTGGTATAACGGACATCGGAGCCGGCGTTATCAGCGATTAAGGTCGAATCTGGTAATTTATAAACGCATATAGCACATGGTTCAGCTTTGGTAATCTTATTTTGACGACGATCAAGCCCCGTTTCCAGGCTCCGGGGCAGACGAGCAAACCGGTTCGAAGCGGCTTGGGAAGTGGATTGGATCCTTATCAGCGGATTGGCATTATCATGCTCGGTTCAAAGGTACCATTCAGCGGCGAATGTTTGTACAATATTCTAGTCTTCTGCGGAATGCTGGATCTATGCCATAGAAATGACGAGACAAAATTCCCAGATGCCTTGTTGTTCCTTAGAAAACCATCTTATTTACCAATGGAATATTTTTGCGAACCACACATGTTGTCGTCGTGATCTTTGGCCTTTTTGGGGGACCTCCCCTAAGTAGACTGTCATCCTTATACGTTCAAGTGGTTCCCAGGCCTACTTATTATAATATTTGATTGCCTTATAGGGGGTTTTAAATTGTAATCTGCCTTCATTTTAATAGCTTTTAACATTCAAGTGAATCCCGGTACCTATTTTACCAATGTAATGGCACCAATGGCACAAATCTAATATTTGTACTTTAAATGCCAATAAGAACATCCGTTTTTATCGGGTTATCTTTTAGGATTTAAAAGGTCTTGAATAGTATGGAGGAAGACATTTCGGACTCTAAAGGAAGCTAAATATATTATGGGCTCCGCTGAAAAGTTATTGTCTTCACCAATCTTCTTAAGAACTTAACACCTTTTAAACTTGAGATCTCATGAAAATCATATATGTAAGTATCCTGTATTCCATATTTTTCCAATTATCTGACTTTTCGGATCTCACTTATTCTGCAATTTAAAATCTTAGATCTTTCAATCACAAAGCTTAATTTATTCCACCGTCTGCGGTAATTTCAACATTTCTTATTTCGCAACATTATGATCTACATTTAAAGAGATAACAATAACCCGATCCAAATCGACACTTACTTGTTTGTAATTAGGCAACTTAAATATTAAGCGAGTCACTGAGCGCCAAATCTGTTTACTTTTCAACGTCTTGTTTGTTTAATTTCACACTATCACTGGAGCTCTCCTAGATTTGATGCTTATCGCGCGACGAGCAAATATTGTTTGAGCAGAATGCCAGACCTCTCCGCCTTTATATTCTTTATTGGAACGTGAAAACAACGAGATATTTCCTGATTATATGAAGCGAAAAAAAAGTCATACTTTAAATTTCGCAACTCGCGCCAAAGAATCGATGACTATCGATGGCAAGTTTAATTTTGAAAGTTTTTTTTTTTTAGATATTTCTGTTTAATTTGCAGAAGTTAATTGATTAATTCTTAAGTTTTCCACGTAATGAATAAAAAACCGTTATTTCAAAAAAGGTAGCGCGTAGGTAGGTAGAGGCAACTCTAGACTTGTTATTTCATGTAAGCCTGATGGCAGCTCTGCATATGCAGGGGCGTGGAGAGGATATAAAGGGGATTACACTGATATTTCATTTTTTTAAAATATTTTTGTTTATATCCATTTCCAAGACACATCACATCTGATTTTATTACTTTGCCAAATGAAGCTTTCCGCCTACAACTCCCTCGCAATTTTCCTGCCTACGCCCCTGCCTACACCCGCCTCAACTCAGCTGTTGCATTTGTCTCTTTTTCGCCCACCACCAAACGTGTGAACGTGTCAACATTTTGTTTTCCCCTGGGTTTTCCTTGTTTTTAACCAGCATCAGGACACAATGGTGGACGACAGCACCCGGAAAACTCTGAGCAGCATTCCCCTGCTTCAAATTCGAGCTGGACCACGCGAGAAGGACGTGTGGGTGCAACGACTGAAGGAGGAGTACCAGGCACTGATCAAGGTGATTTAACCAAATTAATAATCTCGATTGGAGTCCCACTAAGACTTGCCATCCTTCAGTATGTGGAGAACAACAAGCAGTCCGGCAGCGACTGGTTCCGCCTGGAGTCCAACAAGGAGGGCACCAAGTGGTTCGGCAAGTGCTGGTACATGCACAACCTGCTCAAGTACGAGTTCGATGTGGAGTTCGACATTCCAGTGACATACCCAACGACAGCGCCAGAAATTGCTCTGCCAGAGCTCGATGGCAAGACGGCGAAGATGTATCGCGGCGGAAAGATCTGCCTCACGGATCACTTCAAGCCCCTGTGGGCACGCAATGTGCCAAAGTTTGGCATTGCCCATGCCATGGCTTTAGGTGTAAGTGGTTTCTCAAGCTGCTTTACCCTTAGCTATCTTTATTACAGCATATCCTCTGTCTTTGCAGCTTGCTCCCTGGCTGGCCGTGGAGGTGCCGGATCTCATCGAGAAGGGCATCATCACGTACAAGGAAAAGTAGTTAGTTAATGTAGATGGAATCACCGCGGGCAACAAAATAATGAACAAAGTTTGATATGAAAGTCATTATCTTTGCGTTTATTAGTCAAAAGTCAAATTGGAAAAGATCTTGCTGCGTTCCTGCCTCGTCGCGTATCCTAGTATCCTAGGTGTATCTAAGTGGTAAGAATTTCATTTGGTTTGATCAGTGAGCTTGCTCCTCGTCCTCCCAGTTAGTTCATGTGGTTGTTGTTGCGCTGCGAGGACTGGCGCCAGGTGTCGGACCAAATTGAGCTGGGCGAAGTAAAGGGATCGTACTGCGTGGGCAGGCTGCTCTCGCCCGGAACTGATGCCTCAGTTCTGTTGCTACCCGCTACCCCCGGTTCTTGTGCAAGATTGTGCGCTGTTCCCAGCATCTGACGTGGAGCTAAATTCTGCTCTAGACCTGGCGGCGGACGCATTACACCAAGGTTATTGGTTGCAACATCCGGCCAGGAGGAGAATCCCAGAGGTGACCAGTGGTTGGCCCAGTTATTCGTCTCCAAATTCGCCAGCAGTTGCTGCTGCTGCTGTTGCTGTTGCCTTTGCTGCAACTCCAGCTGCTGGGCCTGCTGGAGGAGCAGTTGCTGCTGCATAATCAACTCGCTGCGCTGCCACTGTTGTCGTTCCCGTTCCTGCTGCTCGTAGATAGCTGGAAGAAGTAAACCAGGATTAGGAGATGCACATGTCATTAATTCTTAATGGTGCCTTACCATCTCCAGTGGGAAGATCTACGTCCGCATTGGCAAACAGCGAGTTACTAGCTGTGGCTGAGAGGGGTTCCCATAGGGAGGTGACTGCCGGCGGCGTGGAGTTCTTTCGGCTGTCTCCTATTGGCCCGAGATCACTCGAAGACAAAGCCTGACCCCAGTCCAGGCTGCTGGTGGCTGCAAATTGTTTCTTCTGCAAAACCTCGCTGAAGGAGACCTTACTGCTTGTCTCCCAGGGCGAGGAGATGCACTTGATGGCATCTGGCGAAGCTGGGGGCGAGGTGCTGTTCGTCATCGACTGGCCAAAGTTGAGCTTCTGGCGTTGTTTTCGCTCTGGTCTCCTGGCTCCCATTCCAGTCCCAGCGGAGCCATTCACCGCCTTCTGCTCCTTGCGGCGCTCCCTCTCCCGCTCCCTGCCGGGGGTTTTGCCCATTTTTTTGGTCGACCCGTTCTGTTCCTTGAGCACCACGCGCTGTTCCGGAACCTTGTTGCTGTTGGGCCTTGGGGAGATGTTCTCCTGCTGCGGAGGACTAGATTTCACCAGGGGCTTCTCGTACAACTCAATAATGGGTGGCGTCGAAGGTTCCGGCTTTGGTTTCGATGGCACTGGGGACACTATAGACGTAGGCTTCACCTTCTTCTGTGGTCGCACTGAAGCTGGAGCGGCAGCTGCCTGGGGCGATGGTGTCGAGGACTTCTTTGTGGGTTTTACCTCCGCTTGGTTAGAGGAAGAAGCAGAAGTCGGAGGTGTTACCGCTGGCTTTGGCTTGGCTTTCTGCAGATGCTTGCTTAGGACATTCATATCCATGCTCCAGGGTGTCCACGATGACTTGGCTTTTCGCGGAGGAGCTGTCGTGGCCAGAACACTCCGCTTGCGCAGTTCTTTAAGCTGGCCATTCTTCGCCTTCTGCTGCTGCACTGCCTCTGCCTTGACCGCCGCCTCCTCAGCCTGCATCTTCACAATATTCCGCAGATTAAAGGTGGGCTGCAACGGTCCCTTGTTCCTGGCTGCATCATAGGCATTCTGCTGCGCCATTATGGCTTTCGCATCGAAGACAGCGGCCACCAAGACCAGACCAAAGCTGGCCAAGAGCACCACCAAAGCAGCGTTCTTCAGCGATGACTCCCATCCGGGTCTAACCAGTACAGAGGCACACAGCTCCACACTTTCCGAAGGCAGGTGGGCCAGCAGCTGGTAGCTGATGTCGTAGCTGAGGTTCGTGAGGAGCGTCAGGGAGCGTTTGACCCGCGAGGAAGTAAAGTCCGTGCTAAAGGAGATCTCCACCTTGCGCGTCTCGTTCTCACCCAGGTCGAAGCCGTCGCAGTCCATCACCTTGAAGCCAAAGTCCTCGCAGGGCAGGGAGCCAATGAGGAAGCCCTCGATCCTCATGGGGATGACACCCGAGTTGCGGGCCGTAAAACTCCGACTGGCCACCACAGCTCCATTGCCAGTCTGGCAGCCTTGAAACTGATCCGTGGAAAGCTCAAAAAGCAGAGGGGACGCAGACCCCGGACGACGATTGCCGAAACGGAACTGCGACTGCACGGCTCGAGCCTGCAGCCAGACGGCCTCGTAGAGAGTGAGGTTGCTCCGCACGTGCAACAGCGTGCAGTACTTCTCCGGCTGCTGGGCACTGAAGGTGATGGGTATATTGAGGCTGGCTCCGCCGGGCAGCAAAATGAGATTCCCAGCATCTGGCAGGGAAAAAACCTTCTGGTCCGTGAGATAGCAACTCGTGGAGCTAACGTCAATGACTTCGTGCGGCAGGGACAACTGCGTCCGACGGGCAAACTTCGGATCCGACAGATAGTAGTCAAGCAGCAGCGGATGCTGCGAGGGATTGGTCAGCGTTATCCACTGGCGCTGCACCTGACCCACCTCGATGGCCGGCGTGGGCGGTATGGGCTGGAACTGCACTAGCTTCGGCCACTCGATATTTATGGCAAAGTCCAGCTCCAAGGGAGGTAATTCCTCGCTGTGCAGGGTGAGCGACATGGCTGCCAGTTGGCGTCGCAGCTGCCGAAAGAGCTCCGTCCGCTGGCGCAGCTCCACTCCATCATAGATGAGATTATTGTTGACAAGGCCATTGCTGGCATCGGATATAAAGATATCGTTCTCCTTCGTGGACTCCTTGATGTAGCATTGGTTCCTACACATGGCCGCCGGCTCGAAGTAGATGCGTCCCACCTTGGTCAGCGTCTGCGGAGCAATTGTAGTTCCCTTGGCATTAAAGTCCTTAAAGCGCAGGCCCAGAGGGCGGGCAAAGGATATGCTTTTCACATGCACCGGCTGCGTGAAGCTGGAACGGATGCTGAGCACTGCAGAGCATATCTTGCCGGGAAAGCAGTTCTTGAAGTCGAGCTGCTCCTGCTCGATCTCCAGCTGTCCCACCGAGGCCTCGAACTTGACGCGCACGCGGATCAGCTCGTAGGGCGTCCACACTTTCAGGGTGCCATAGGTTACCTCCGCCTCGTACGTCTGAATGGCCACCTTGAAGACGGCGCTGTCGCCGGGGCGCAACTCGGTGCAGAGGTGCCAAGGGCTGCTCTCGTTTTGAGCGCGTTCCCAATCCTCCCGCCTCCGACATCCCAGGAAGGTGCTCTGCGAGTATACGGTTTTGGGATGCTTGAAAAACCAGTTGGTGATTTTCACGGGCACCGGATTGTCATTGTGAAGAAGAACGAAACCATCGCGAGACATCTCGGCGAATGGCACTGTGCCCAGATCCAGGTCCAGGCTGTAAGCATCCTCCTTGTGCACCTTCTGGTCAAGCTGGAGCTTGAATGGCTGCGTCGACACATGCAGGCGTCCACTGCATGAGACCAAGGGCAGCTCAAAGATCGTGACATTCGTTTCGATTCGCAGGAAGGACTCGAACGGCACCTCTTCGTTGAGCAAATTCAGGCGCAGCAGTTCCACGGCCTCGCCGGGCTGCAGCACTATCCTTGGAGCGCTCAGTAGGGTTACCTCCAAGAGGGATTCGTCCACAGGTGCACTGAGACTGACGTTGAACAAGATCAGCGGCTGGGCAAAGTTGTTGCTTACTATCAGCGAACGTTTCCTCTCCAGCGGTGGTGCAGTCTCCCCGTCATCAAGTGAGCTGGACACAAACTTGGTGACATTCCCATCGTAGGAGAGCCCGCCGTGGAAGATCTCCGCCCGTACCAGCACCGTAAAGGCCGGATCCGTTTCCGTATCCGAACTGGACAGGTTACTGCTGTTGATCACCAGCAGATCGTTGATGGACTCAGTGCCCTCGAACAGCCGGGGATCCAACACGATGCTCGTGTTGTTGGCGTCAAACGAGAGGCCCGGAATCTTGCGGAGATAGCTGCCAAAGAGTCGGTGGCTCTGATCCTTCCGAACATCCAGCTTAAACTGCAGCGCCTCCGGAGAATTCAAGGTGGCCAGACGACCAAAGTCCGCCAGCGGATTCCGGGCATACGCCGAATGTCGCGGCAGAATCTCAAACTCGACTGGTATGACCAGGACGTTCTCCTGGCCCATGTCTAGCTCCTGCTCAGCGATCTTGATGCGTATGTAGGCGCTGTGGTTGCCGGCGGTGCGGCCGTGAAATGAGATCCGTATTACCGGTTTAAGTGTGTGCGGGGGAATCTCCCACAGATTCTGCGGACCCTCCGATCCCCCGCTGGGCAGCTCCAACTGGAACTCGCCCCCGCTGCTATATATCTGGAAGTTGAAATGCCGATTAGAAGTCAACCTAAATGACCTTACGTCCACCTACCTCCAATATCTGCAGCGGCCGCTCGTGCGGATTGTACATATGAATCTCCGGCGTGAGCGTCGCATTCATGGGCGCCTTAATCCCCACCAGCGGCTTGAGGCGGTAAGGACATTCACTGCCCTCGCCCTGCACCGCCAGCTCGGCCTGGCCGAATGAGGTGTGGATGAGCAGATCCGCGGCAATGGCGCCCAGTTGCCGCGGCAAGAATACCACATTGAAGGTGGTATTGCCCTGGGGCGGCACCTCCCTGGTGCCCAGGAAGCTGCTGTAGAACGCCGGGCTTGGCCCCGCCACGGCGTTCAGCTGGAGCGTTCGGTTGGCGTGCTGATTGAACAGCGTCACTGTCTGGGAACGCGCCTGGCCCACGGACCACGTTCCAAAGTCTAGGCGAGACGGCACGAGCCGAAGGTCGCGCAGCAGTTCACCCAAGTCGTGGGCCGACGGCTCCTGCATTCCCATGAAGCTCTCTTGCAGCACCTTTTCGCCACTGGCCTCCAAGGTGAGTAAGAGGACCAGGATAAGCAGGAATGGCTCGGCGAATAGCCGCGGGAGCGGCTTCAGCAGAGCCTGTGTGGCCATGGTGTGTGTGTGTGTGAGTGTATTTGAGGCGGTGGCGCTGGTGTGGCGGGCCCGCTTCCTGTCCAACTCAAATTCTCTTGGGGTTTCCTTTGACGCAGTGCTTTATTTATATTATCCAATATCGTTCGCTGACCAAAACTGATTATAGCTTAGTTCCCCTCGCGTATTTCCCTCTCGTTCTTTCGGGGGCTGCCAACTTGGTGAAAAGTAAAGAGTAAACTAGCGATGACAGTGATAGCGATAGTCTGGCAGAGCTGGGCCATGGAGCGATTGTCCCTCACTTTGCTTTACAAGGGTTTTCAAGGCATTTCAAAAGGTTTTATGGCATGCATAAACCCAACTTAAACTGCTCAATATTTGGCTGGAATCAAAAAACGCATAAAAAACCCGATTTTTCTGGCAACTCCAAGTTGCGTTTTCCCGCCAGACCCAGTGTGACCGGTCTGTCCAAAGCGCATTCCGGCACACATCGCCTTTTGAAGATAAAAAGCGGCGGTCACTCAGATATAGAAAACGAAAAAACCAAAAGAAAGTTGCAGTTAGTTTACGTGTTTTAATTAATCAGTGGACGTGAAGCTGTTATAATTAAAGTGAGTCCTCCGGCTATCTCGATAATCCCTCCCTACTCTGTCCGAGAAGCGTGCAACTCCACAGGTGTCAAGGGCAGGGGAAAACATGACCAGTAGAGACTTGGCACAGATCGGTCGGCTTGCTATGCACAAACACTCACGCATACCAACACATACAAAGCACAATCTTGCAGAAATATTTATGAATATTTTTTTTATTGCAAATCTCCCAGCGATTGCCTTGCCCCCTTCTGCGATAAATCACGCCCCATGGTTGTTTAGATTGCCAAATATTTGACCTGCGAAAGGTGATGCAACTACCGTATTGATTTTGCCCACTTTCTCCGCTTACAACACATTCGCCCAGTGCCAGTTTCCAGTTTTCGGTTTAGTTTTAGTTTCACCGATTTCCATACCTCTGCTTCCTTCCCCTTCCGCTTTCAGCGGCGGCGTGAACTTCGTGTCCAGATGTAAATGAGCCCCGGTCTGGGGCTGGGAGTGTGTGTGGTGTGTGGTGTACTTGCAAAGTCATCAGCCCCCCTCCATGTGTGCCTTTCAAATTAGATTCCAAGCCAAGTGCTAGGCTCTGGTGACGATTTCCGAGCGCTCTTTCTGCTGCGTATTTGGGAGAAAGTTCAATGCATAACAGGCCCTCAGGTGGAGATCGAACGCAACAGCTATTTAGCTTGACCCGTTGCACTACTGCTGGTGATGATGATGACAACCGGTTCCACTCAATGGTCCAGTGCCACAGCTAACGGTGCCTGTTGTTGTCTCCAGGCACACACACTCAAGGCAGAGAGCGAGAGCGGCGTGCCAGCTGCCGAAATTCTAAAGAGCCGAAGCCGAAGCAGAAGCAGTGACGAAATCGAAATCAGAATCGGACTCGGAACGCCGCCGCCGTCGCCTCCGCACGCCTGTTGCTTGTTGCTTGGCTCCCTTTCATGGCTGGTGCTGGCGCTCATTCGATTTCAGTTTAGCCCCAGACTCGACGCCGTGCAGGTTGACTAACTGCCAGGCTCCCCAAAACACCTCGAAACACCCAAAGCAACACACAATCGCTCGCTCGCCCGCCCGACGCACACATATAGCCCGACGCCAGCGAGCTCGAAACCTATTGCACCTGCACACAATAGCGCGCGCTCCCTAATCAATTCTAAGTAAATAAATCAAAGTTTGAAAGTACAGACAAAGTCAAGCCACGGTACGCGCGCAAATAGCCTCTAAACGCCTTTGAATAGATCGCTTTACTTGACTTTATAAATACTTATAAAACCTCTGGTTAATCCCTTGCAGCTCCAGCATGTCGGCGAAAGCAATTACGGAGGCCTCCGGCAAGGACATCCTGAACCGTCATCTCAACACCCACGGCGCCGGCGCAGCCACCTGCCGTTTTGCCACAGTGAACGCAACAACAGATTGGTCCAAGCTCAGCGTCGACCAGCCCTGGCTGCTGACCACGGTGAGTGCCAGTTAAAAATAGCCCGGAACAGGGAGAGCGCTGATTGCGAATCAGCCGATCAGGAACAACAATTAGGCCAGCAGCGACAAAAAAACTCTCCCCTCCCCGAGGTTGTCATTGAACTTGACCTCGCCGACGGCGACGACTCTGCACAGAGCTTCTACCAGCACGCTGGCGATGGGTGACTAAGCGCTGGCTCTTCCTGATAAGCACGAATTGGGCGCCACTCGAACGAGTGATTCGCTAGAAGCTGCGTAGACAGACGGGCGGGAAGCGGAGAAAGGGAACCGCAAGCAAGTACCAACTCACCCGATGGCGCGCTCTCTCTGGTTTATCGGCCTGTTATGATAGCCTGATTTGGTGCCCATTCCCAGCTGTAGGTCGCGTGGCATGGCGTGGTCTAGGTTTGATTGGTTATCCGCCAGCGGATCAGCCTCACCTCATTTGCGGGCGAGCACGATAAGCGTGCGTGGAGACTGGGATTCTCAATCACGCACCTATCTCTGATTGACCTTCCGATCGATCGTGGAAACTTTGGCAGCGGCTAGAACTTATCTGGAGGTGGGGTTTGTTTATTGGGGTCGAGCACCTATACGAGGAAGCTCAACAACTCAGCACAACTATTTAAAGTCTTATCTGGCAGGTAGAATCGCAATCGTGGAAATGCTAGCAATAGAAATCTTATCTTCAAGTTGTTTGTTGACTTTAGAGGGAGCGTCCTCATTTGTTGCAACTAGTTATCTATATTTTGGTAAAGCGAAAATCTTATAGTTTTTCTATAGAAAAATCAGTGTCAGTTGGAAATTTATTGTGAAAATCCTAGTTCCCTCAAATCTAATCTTCGGGTTTTGGGGGTGAATACCCCTTGAAAGCTAAATTATTATAGAAAAAAAAAAAAAAAAAAAATACCCAGAAATTAGTAATCCTTCTGTTGCAATTAATTATCTTTATTTTGGTATAGAAGAAAGAGTTAAAGAGTTAATGTATTGGGAAAATTTGATGGGGTGCAAATCTTAGTTGCCTTAATCTAATCTAAGAAGTTTCCCTGTGTAGTTATCTGGAAATGTAAGCTATATTTTTGTGTTAAAAAAGCCCAGGAACTAGTAATCCTTCTGGACACAATCCAATCTTTAGTGTGGGGGCTTAATTATTTTAGGAGAATCCCAAATAATGCGTGACTCCATTTGGGGGAGAAACCCCTTAAGGTGATAAAGGTGTTAACACACATTTTCCCTCAAGATTAGAATGGGTTTTCTCAATGGAAGCGAAATAATAAACAAAAAAAATAAATAAATAAACAAGACACAGATCGTTCATTCGGGACTTTCGGAAGCCAATAATTATTATATTAATAAATATTAAATCCTTTTGATATAAAGCAATCTATAATTAACAGTTTATTTAAACTAAAAATCCGCTCCTATACCGAAGCTATACACCTTCAAAGTTGTGGATCACCTGACGACTCGGCTGACATTTGGTACTCAGTTTTGAGCTTGCTTAATTTACACTCGTACGATCTTCTAATAAGCATCTCGGATGTGTGCTTTTGTGCGCCGGGCACAAGTACACAAGTTCGGGTACAAGTACGAGCATTATTGTCATTGCCAATGACGCGGGACTTGGGCCGAGCTGGAACGACCCCTGGTGTTATCGACTGATCTGACCGCTAGAACCGGCTTTTCGCTGAGCTCAGTGCCTCTAAGGAGGCACAAGTTCAACGATTTGTCGCTTATTTCATTATATGTAAGCTCATAAAAACACATTTAATTAGCATCTCGCCCTCTTGCCTTTGTTGCAGCCGCTGGTGGTCAAGCCGGATCAACTGATTAAGCGCCGTGGAAAGCTAGGATTGATTGGCGTCAAGAAGAACTTTGAGCAGGTGAAGCAGTGGATTGGTGAGCGTCTGAACAAGGACCAGAAGATTGGAAATGCCGTGGGCAAGCTGCGCAACTTTATCATTGAGCCCTTTGTGCCGCACACGGATGTGAGTTCAAGAGCTTTCCCATATAGAATTTCCCTTTAAAAATGGATTTTATTTGAATTTTTAAGGCTGAGGAGATGTACGTGTGCATCTACTCGCATCGCGCCGCAGACACCATACTGTTTTATCACCAGGGTGGCGTGGATATTGGCGATGTGGATGCCAAGGCCGTGAAACTTGATGTGCCTGTGAACTCCACACTGTCGCTGGCCGACGTGAAGAGCAAGCTACTGAAAGAGGTCAAGGATGCTGGCACCAAGGAACGCATTGCCAAGTTCATTAGCGCTCTGTACACCACCTTTGTGGACCTGTACTTTACGTATCTGGAGATCAATCCCCTGGTCGTGACGGCCGACAACCTGTACATTCTGGATTTGGCGGCCAAGCTGGACTCAACCGCCGATTTCATTTGCCGTCCCAAGTGGGGTGAGATCGACTATCCACCTCCGTTCGGCCGTGATGCCTATCCCGAGGAGGCCTATATTGCCGATCTGGATGCCAAGAGCGGTGCTTCCCTCAAGCTAACGATTCTCAATCGAAATGGACGCATCTGGACGATGGTTGCCGGAGGCGGAGCCAGTGTCATCTACTCGGACACCATCTGCGACTTGGGTGGCGCCTCGGAGCTGGCAAACTATGGAGAGTATAGTGGTGCCCCATCGGAGCAGCAGACGTACGAGTATGCCAAGACCATCCTCAACCTGATGACCTCATCGCCGAAGCATCCCGATGGCAAGGTGCTGATCACCGGTGGAGGCATTGCCAACTTTACCAATGTGGCGGCGACCTTCCAAGGTGAGTGTTGTCGGGTCTTATCTTATCTCATCCATCGATCTAAATGTCATTCGCTTGCAGGCATTATCACCGCCCTGCGCGAGTTCCAGCCCAAGCTGGCGGAGCACAACGTATCGATCTTTGTGCGGCGCGCCGGACCCAACTACCAGGAGGGTCTCCGGCGGATGCGTGACTTTGGCAGCACCCTGGGCATTCCGTTGCATGTCTTTGGACCCGAAACGCACATGACCGCCATTTGCGGTATGGCTTTGGGCAAGCGACCCATTCCCCAGGCAGCCAGCGTGGAGTTCTCCACGGCCAACTTCTTGCTACCTGGAGGACAGCAGGCGCAGGCGGATCTCAAGGCGGCCAGTGAGGCTGGCGAGGCTCTGGGCTCTGGTAAGTGTGTGGATGGTGGACTGGCATGGATTGTGACGTAGCTGTGGTAGTTTGTGTGCGGCTAACCACCCCCCCTGGGATATCACTAATCCATTTAGCGTCCGCACTGATATCTGATCTCTCTCTGTATTTTCTCTTTCTCTCTGTATTTTGTATGTTTGCATTGATCGCCCTCGACAACAACCAACGACAACGAAAATTGTCGCCACTCTCACCAAAAAAAAAAAAAAAATTACCAAAAAAAATCCACATAAACCAAATTGATAAAAAAATAACAACCAAAACTATTTGAAATATCGCCGATCTGCAACCGATCCCTCATAACCCCCGTGTTCGTTCGCTCGTTCGTGTATTGTGTGTGTTTTTGTGTATCGTACTTGGCTTGTCAATCTTCTACACGTCCTGATCTCGCTCTCTGCTCCTCCTCCATCATCATCTAATCGATGCCCCCCGACATCGATCTCGATCTCGTCTCGTTCGTTCCATTCGTTCGTTGGGATAGCCCTGAGCCCGACCGCAGCTAAACCGATTAAACTACCACCTATCTCAGCAGATGAGGGCGACAATAGCGCCAGCATTGGCGGTGCCCATCGCAATGGATCGAGTCTGAACCGCAAGTTCTTCTCAAACACCACCAAGGCGATTGTTTGGGGCATGCAGCAGCGGGCGGTGCAATCGATGCTTGACTTTGACTTTATCTGCAGGTGAGTGGAAATATCCAGAGAATATCGTTGCCTTATTCTTACCATCATATCCTTTCCTTTTTTTTCCCACCAGACGCGATGAACCCTCTGTGGTGGCCATGGTCTATCCCTTCACCGGCGACCACAAGCAAAAGTACTACTGGGGTCACAAGGAGATCCTGATTCCCGTTTACAAGAAAATGTCCGATGCCATTCACAAGCACAAGGAGGTCGATGTCATGGTCAATTTCGCATCCATGCGCAGCGCCTACGAGTCCACCCTGGAGGTGCTCGAGTTCCCCCAAATCCGCACCGTGGCCATCATTGCCGAGGGCATTCCCGAGAACATGACCCGCAAGCTGATCATCGAGGCGGACAAGAAGGGTGTGGCCATTATTGGACCCGCCACGGTGGGTGGCGTTAAGCCTGGCTGCTTCAAGATTGGCAACACCGGCGGCATGCTGGACAACATTCTGCACTCGAAACTGTACCGTCCCGGCAGTGTGGCATATGTCTCCCGCTCCGGCGGCATGTCCAACGAGCTCAACAACATCATTTCGAAGGCCACCGATGGCGTGATCGAGGGCATCGCCATTGGCGGTGATCGCTACCCGGGCTCCACCTTCATGGATCACATTCTGCGCTACCAGGCCGATCCGGAGACCAAACTGATCGTCCTCCTAGGCGAAGTGGGTGGCACCGAGGAGTATGATGTGTGCGCAGCCCTGAAGGACGGACGCATCACGAAGCCATTGGTGGCCTGGTGCATTGGCACCTGCGCCAGCATGTTTACCTCAGAGGTGCAGTTCGGCCATGCCGGATCCTGCGCCAATTCCGATCGCGAGACGGCGACGGCCAAGAACAAGGGTCTCCGAGAAGCCGGTGCCTACGTGCCCGACTCCTTCGACACGCTGGGCGAGCTCATTCACCACGTGTATGGCGAGCTGGTAAAGACGGGTCGCGTGGTGCCCAAGGAGGAGGTGCCGCCGCCAACAGTGCCCATGGATTACTCGTGGGCCCGGGAGCTGGGCCTGATCCGTAAGCCCGCCTCCTTCATGACCTCCATTTGTGACGAGCGTGGCCAGGAGCTGATCTACGCAGGAATGCCCATCAGCGAGGTGCTGAGCAAGGACGTGGGCATCGGCGGTGTCATCTCGCTGCTGTGGTTCCAGCGCTGCCTGCCCTCCTACGTGTGCAAGTTCTTCGAGATGTGCCTGATGGTCACCGCGGATCACGGCCCGGCTGTCTCGGGAGCCCACAACACCATTGTGTGTGCCCGTGCCGGCAAGGATCTGGTGTCTTCCGTCGTCAGCGGTCTCTTGACAATTGTAAGTGAAGAATCTTGGGCGGGATAACAGTGAAGATTTCAAGCTGATCCGGGCCTCCTTTGTCAGGGTGATCGTTTTGGAGGTGCTCTGGACGGATCGGCGCGACAGTTCTCGGAGGCATACGACACCAACCTGCATCCCATGGAGTTTGTGAACAAGATGCGCAAGGAGGGCAAGCTTATTCTGGGCATTGGCCACCGCGTCAAGTCCATTAACAATCCCGATGTGCGTGTGAAGATCATCAAGGAGTTTGTGCTGGAGAACTTCCCGGCGTGCCCGCTTCTCAAATATGCTCTCGAGGTGGAGAAGATTACCACCAACAAGAAGCCGAATCTGATTCTCAATGTGGACGGCGTGATAGCCACCGCATTTGTGGATATGCTGCGCAACAGCGGCTCCTTCACCAGGTGAGCTAATGAAAAAAGATCGTGATAATGCCCAGAGAACTAACATTTTTCCCCTTTGACTTTCAGTGAGGAGGCACAGGAGTATATCAATGTCGGTGCCATCAACTCGCTGTTCGTGCTGGGCCGCAGCATAGGATTCATTGGCCATTACATGGACCAGAAGCGTCTTAAGCAGGGTCTGTACCGCCACCCGTGGGACGACATCTCCTACGTCATTCCCGAGCAGTACAACTAAGAGGCGGCACCGTATATACAAGCATATAAATATTATTCGGAAGTTGTTGTAGTTAAGCACAGATGTACGATGTTAGGCAAGGAGGCACCCAGTCCCGGTTCACCTCCCATACCCTTCTTTCCCCCCATCACTTAACCTGCATTTAAAGTTCTTAAGTTACCATCATGACTCGGAGCCCGTTAGGGGTTTTGTGATCCAAATCTAGTGAAGTGCTCCGAGGAGAGGGCACAAAACATAACCCAGCATGACTCTCTATTTGATACTTTTTATACTTTAGTTGGATGCTCTCTCACACACACAATTGTCTAGACAACAAGTGAATAAATTGTTGCAAAAGCTTACTTTTTATGTTGATCACCCTTCTTCTTGTTTTCCCATTATTTATTCACACGCTCCCTTGTGGCCGGCCTATCGAAGCGAGTCTCTTGGACACTGCACTAGTTCCTGCTGCACTGAAGCACAAATTGATTTAGAAAACAATTACAAGCACACGCACAGAGTCTATAAATGGGTGTTTTATTTAATAACACGCCCGTTTTGAGCGGTTTTTGAGATGGAGCTCAAACTGGATTGATTGATTCACCCAAAATCACCGGAATAAAACCGCACAACACCGGGAAATGCTTTTTTGTCTCCGACTAGTTTAATTTGCCGAACGAACATTAACAATTTGGAAACGCACACACAACTAAGCGTAGAATCTCATTGGAACCAGGAACCAACCTTTACCCTTAACCACTAAAGCGAGCAGTTGGACGACTCCTATCTCATACGCCGCATCTTGCGCTCCATTTTCTTCTGCTTCTTTTCGTCCACTTCGGGATTCTCGTCCTGGGCGTTTCGCTGGGACAGCCAAGGCTGAATGACTGTACCCCAGAGCATCCAGCCAGCCCGTACAGGCGCCAAGAGCAGCACCAGCCAGAAGTAGTTGGAGATCAAGGCAAGCAACAGCGTGCCGGACGTCAGGATAATCAGATCCTTGACATTTCTGTGGGTGACCAAGGGAAATCAGCAAAATGGACAAAGGTCTGGGCCTTAGTTTACTTACTCCGCAATGCCGCCCTCCATGTTTAGGTCATTGCCCGAGTCCACAAGAGCCCCGCTCTCAGAATATTTCGGCCGGGACATGAAGGCCATGAACTGGTAGGCGCCGACAAGGATCAGCAATGCCAGGATGTGCATGAACTGTGGGATTTTAGGTCATGAGTAAACGCACCAGATTAGAGTCCCTGCCCACAGACATACCACCGAGGTCTTGGTTATCTCGAAGACCAGTGAACTGAGCAGAAGAGCAGGTGCAGCGCAGCCAATGGCCATGTTTCTGTAGAAAGTCAGTGTCGTCTTGTTTTCCTCCACGATTTGCTTGGCGCCCTTCGTGCCCTGCTTGCCCTTCTGTGGTGGCTGCGAGTAGAAAAAGTAATCCGTGTAATCCTTGCTAGCATCGTTCTAGTTCCGGGTTTACCTACAGCCATGGTGAAATTGCTAGTTGTGTGTCAAGTATTTCAAAACTAATATCGGACCACTTTACGTGGCGAGAAATTTGCGTAAAAAAGGCGAGTGTTGTGAAACGACTGCCTGATAGTGAGTCAGTGTTATAAAATGGTACATTTTCTTCTTTTACATGGGTGTAGCAAAAATAGCTTAGCTTATTAAAATTAAAATATAATAAATTATATAAAATAAAAAAATGTTTAGAGTAAAATGTGTTTTAATTTTTTACACAACATACCTATTTAAATATTTCCAACTACGCCCATGTACCCGCCTTTTTCAAAGCGAAAGTATTTGCCACTCACTGCGAAACGCCGCCACAGCTGATGGGGGCCCCCAGCTAAACATTCGACCTTTGGATTTTGGAGTGGGCTTAAGTTTGAATTTGCGGTCACAACATGAATATGGATCGACTGGTGCAGTTGAACAACCAAGCGGGCGGCCGGGACAAGATCGCCCGTCTCATCCAGTATGCCTCCCGTGCGATGTGGGACTCGCTGGAGACCGCCAACTCAAGTCCTGCGTTGGTGGATAACTTCAAGACGATCGAGTACATCCTCAGCACCTTCCGAAAGCGTAAGTATCCTTTATTCGTTATCAAATTCTTTAATAATCCTGTTTCGACCCAGTGCTTCGCTTTGGCAAGTGCGTGGACGTGTTCTATGGCACCCTGAAGACCATCCACTATCCGGATCTCACCATCCGGGTGACGCTCACCCTGAGCAAGCTGTCGCAGTCGCTGTTCCTTTTCGCTGACCACTTCCTGTGGCTGGCCAGGACTGGTCTGACGGCGGTGGACGCCAAGCGCTGGTCCAGCCTCGCCAACAAGTACTGGCTCTTCTCGATCATCATGAATCTGTGCCGGGACTTTTACGAAATCCTGAGGGTCCTGGACCTGCATCGATCCGGCTGCAAGGGAGGCATATCGCGTTGCCGCCTCCCCACCAGCATCAACTCGCCCGAGGACTTCAAGCGACTTGCCCTGCAGTCCTTTGTGCTGATGCAGGGACACAAGGACATAGTGGTGGATACCGTGAAGAATGTGTGCGACTTCTTTATTCCGCTCACAGCGCTTGGTTACACAAAGCTCACACCAAGGACAATAGGACTCCTGGGAGCGGTATCATCGCTGGCTGGACTCTGGGCTTTGCTGGAGCCCAAGGCCAAGCTAACGCCTGCATAACACCCAGCGACCTGATAAATGGGCAACCTTGTAGATAGGCTGTCCGTGTAGCTATTTTAATTGTTTTATTGTATTTGTATTTGTGCTCGGATTAAGTGAAAAGATAAACGAACGATTTTATGTATTAAAAACCACCTGCTAATTCCACCCCCTTGCCAGCGCCTCCCAGGGAATGCCAAGCAGCTGATTGAGTGCAGCCCCCCCGCGGTGAATGGCACTTTTCTAGTATTGTGTTTTTTCGTTTGTTTCGGTTGCCTTTTTATCACTCGCCTTTGGCTAATGGTCCGCAGTCCGGCCGCGTTATCAGGCAGTTGGTGAGACCGATGCGTCACCTGTGCGTGTGCTGCATCCGACAACCATGAACTACTCCTATTTGTCGCTCTCCACCGGTGGCGGTGGATCAGGACCCGGTGCCGTCGACCACAATCGCTGTTGTGGTAACCGGGCCTGGTGTGTCAAGGACATCTGCGGCATTGTGTGCGTGGTAATGACCTGGCTGCTTATCCTCTTCGCCGAGTTTGTGGTCATGCGCCTCATCCTGCTGCCCAGCAACTACACGGTCTTCAGCACGCTCAACATGATCGTATTCCAGGCGCTCGCATTTTTAGCGTTCGCCTCCCACATACGCACAATGCTCTCAGATCCGGTGAGTGTTTGTTGGGATTTATCTAGGTCGATGTACTAGGGGTACACTAATTAGCCTTATCTATGTGATGGAAAACTGCCCAATAAGGATGAGTTTTCAATATTGACATATGTTCCTCTTTATTTATTCCTATTTTTTCAGGGCGCTGTACCCCGTGGCAATGCCACCAAGGAGATGATCGAACAGATGGGCTACCGCGAGGGTCAGATGTTCTACAAGTGCCCCAAGTGCTGCAGCATCAAGCCAGATCGGGCGCATCACTGCTCCGTTTGCCAGCGCTGCATCCGAAAGATGGACCACCACTGTCCCTGGGTCAACAACTGCGTGGGCGAGAACAACCAGAAGTACTTTGTGCTCTTTACAGTAAGTGCGGCGCTCTCTGTTTCTAATGGGTTCCTCCCATGCCAATTGTCTCTCCCTCTCTTTTTCTTAGTTCTACATAGCCTCGATCTCCGTGCACACGCTCTTCCTGGTGCTCACTCAATTCGCGGAGTGCGTGAAGAACGACTGGCGCACCTGCTCGCCGTACTCGCCGCCGGCTACCATATTTTTGCTGCTCTTTCTCACCTTTGAAGGCCTTATGTTTGGCATATTCACCATCATCATGCTGGCCACTCAGCTGACGGCCATCCTCAACGATCAGACGGTGGGTAGCCGCTCTCTCTCTCTCGAAAGATTTAACAATTAATGTTCTCCACTCTTATTTTCTCACAGGGCATCGAGCAGCTGAAGAAGGAGGAGGCCCGCTGGGCCAAGAAGTCGCGCCTCAAGAGCATACAGTCGGTTTTTGGGCGCTTCTCGCTAGCCTGGTTCTCTCCCTTCACGGAACCCTCCTCCTGCCGAACCAAGTTCCATTCGCACTTCTACTCGGTCTGAAGAAGTCTCCGACTTGGAATAGAAATTAGCTTAAACGAACAATACTTGAACCAACGTACAAGGGCAACAAGTAGCCGCCACTTGTTGCTCCGCTGCAAAGGGTGCAATTTTTTGTATTTTTCAATCAAGTTTTCTTAACTTAACTTACTCGTGTATGTGTGTGTGTGTTTAGGAAATAAAGATTCACAGCCTTAGCCAGGTGAAGAGTTGTACTTACCTGAAAGCCGTACTAAATAAATTCCTGGTGTTTGTTTTTCGTGTTTTCCTGCATGTTTTCTGTCTTGCTGAGAGCTTTGATATAAAAGACATGCGCAGCATCTCTGCTCATCTTTGGGAGAGGAGCTTGCCGATCGATCTCACTGCTCTTTCTTGTGGTGGCCAAAATTATCCCACATACGACATGGACAGGCGAGGCTGCCGATTCTGCTGCTGCTGCTGATGCTGATCTGTCTGCTCAGTTCAGTTTAGTCTGAGAAAAACGATCGGAGATCCAGGAGGTGTCTGCTGGACGTGGTGCGCGCCCTCGACGTCGACGCTGTGTTGTACATATTGTTTATATATAGAAAAGAAAAGAACATCTCTGTGTGTTCCCCCAAATGTGTCAATCTCTGTGAGTGTGAGTGCGCCTGGTGGATTTCGACTTGGAATTGGAATCGAAATCGAGGAATATGTCTATATAATCCGCTGCAACGCAGCCGAAAATGTGAATATATCCTAATTGCACATTTTCCGAGCCATTGTGCCCAACGAATACGCGTAATTAACAGCGGAAAATTTCATTTCAGTGATTCGGAAACGGAAAAATTCACGAAAATTTTTAACGTTGATTGTGTGTGGCGTTCTAAATATAAATAATAAAAAAAAAGAAATCGCTTTCGGAAAAGTATACTGCGCCCTAATCCTACACACAGCACAAGTCCTGAAAAGCGCAAAGCCCCATATTCCCGGCCCATGCCAAAGTTGCCCTGTTTTGCGGCTAATTATATAGTGAGACCTGAGCATGGAAAGATCGCCAGCAGGCAATGCCGCGGACGAGAATGCCGTTGCAGTGGGTAAGCGAGTGGTGCCGGGAAAGCGAGAGTTTCTCCTTTTTTTTCTCGGTCTGTTCCCGATCCCGAACAATGTACTTTATGGCTATTTGTGTGCGTTATTTTTATGGCCTGCCACGGGCTCCGTCTTCGTTGGCTCCCCTTGTTCTCCTTAGCCGTGATACGGCGGCCCCCAGTGCGGTTACGTAATTTTCGTGTGAGAAATTTTCATAATTGTACGTTGGAATAAACGCTGGTCGAGTGCCATCCGCATCCCGGCGAGGACCGAGCGGTGGCCAACTGCCGGTATACTATGTGCAAATCACATTTGATTACACGGCTACCCCATGCAGAAAATAGTGCCCGTTGTGTGTTGGCGTATGAATAATATTTGGAACTATTTTTAGTGCATATTTCGAATACTCGATGGTGTTTTGGGCAGGTTATGGCAATGTGCACGGGACAAACAAACACCAAACACTTAACATTATAGGAGGAGATCCTTGAAGGGGAAAACCGAAACACCCTTGTCGGGTTTTATAATATCATTCAGAGGCTAAGAACACAGTGAAGGAGTGATTTCCGATCCTATAAACCATATATATTCTTGATCAGCATTAACAGCTGAGTCGATTGAGCCATATTTGCAAGAAAAAAAATATTTCAAATTTTTTCATAATTTTATAAGGGGTTACATCGTCAAAACTGTCAAAAAATTAAAAACAAAAATTTTTTTTTTAATTTTAAAATTTTGTATGCAAATTTATTAACCTTATAAAAACTAATTTAGACCAGTTTTCGGAATTTCAATTATTGCATTTTTGGCTTAGTTTTTAAATTTTAAAGCTAACGTTTTCCAAAAAATAAGCATATAATATTATAGATAAATATTTGAATTTTAGAAGTGGAAAACAATCAAAGTTTTTGATGTTTAAATCGAATGCCATCAATGTATTTCACAGAAACATGTGAAAAGTAATATAAAGCAAACCCTATGGTAGACGAAAAATTGTAAAATAGATTTTTAAAGCCAGAAATACATAGGTAAAATAAAAGTTAAGTTTATAAAAACTGTATTGTTTTTTTTTTATCTATAAAGAATTTTAAAGCATTAAATTTTATTTACCATGATTAGAGAGTATCTCCTAGTCGAATCCCTTTGCCCCCTTTCGTCGTCTTTGCTGCCGGCATAACTATGTGTCTGTTTATGTGGCAACTTTTGACATTTCGCAAATATTTATGATAATTTGTTCGGCGGGCGGCATCCTCCTTAGTCTTCGCCGCCGCCGTCGTTGCCGGCGAGACTAATAAAGCGATTAGTCACGCTTATAATTAACGTACTATCAACGCCGCCTGACCACTTTGCAGAACCTCCTGGCCAGGATAGAGAGTCGTCCGAGCGCCGACCACCCCGCATCACATTCAGCGACAACTCCAGCTCCCTGATCCGCTGCATCCCCAACGAGCGCGCCACCTTCTTCGTAAAGATCGACTGCGACGAGAAGGATGAGCAGGAACTGCTGCCCTTCAAATTCGAATGGTAAGTCATAAATCTTTCGCAGCCAATCTATTTTTCTCGCCTTACCTGTGCATTCGGTGCGCGTGAATCACAGCCGTCCTTGCTCCGTCCGGCCGGCTGTGTGTGTCTGTGTGGATAATGCCAAAATTTTGCGCATTAACATATGATTTCTCCTTCACGGCTGCCTCCGACGGATCCGCTCTATCGGATACTACGGAGAGCAGGTCCACCGGCGTCTGCGCCGCTTTGAAGAGAGAGAGTCGTCCCCCATTCATCTCTGGGGGTCCCAGGTTGCTAGAGCGGCCAGTTCCACTTTGACGATCGGCGCATTAACATATCCGTTGCCCAGCGGGCGGACATTGAGAAAGGCAGCCTCAGCAGCGCTATACGAGAGTTCTATATATATACACACCACTGCGTATACGTACTGGTGCGTGGAATTCGGGGTGTCCACGCGGCGCATACTTAATAAATCACATGCATATCGAAATCAATCAGTTTCTGTGGAATTCCTCCGGGACGTCGCACCAGCCAGCACCTGGCATATGCGGGCCTCGGGATCGGTGCCCGAAATATGTAACAATCGGCTATATATAGACGTATTAACAAATCGCATCGCGTCGTGTCCGCGGAACTACAATGTCTACGTCTACGTCTTTGGCGCTGCCTTTGGGGGGGTGGCCTGTTGTTGGGGGCAGCGAAAGGAATTTCGGCGTTTCCATTTAATGCCCTAAAAGTGTTGAAAATAGTTTTTCAAACGAAATTCGGAAAATTACATAATGCGCCTTCGCCTGGCGCGTAGAAACAACGAGAGATACATATGTGTGTTGGGTGAACAGAGGAGAGTCAGATGTTTGGCAACATCCGCGAGAGGCAACAACAGATAAATAAATAAAACAATTCTGGGCACAGAACACACAAAGGAAACACGAAACAATTTGAAAATTCTCGATTTCGGTTGAAGACGACAGCGAAACAACAAGTTATTAGCGCTCAACATCAAAAAAACACGCAGCCCAAAAATAAATTGGCAAAAGCACTGACTAGCCTGGCTAGCGTTTAAATTATTGCAGTCCGCGGTATCTGCTCTGTCTTCCTTCCGAGCTGGCCGAATGCGAAATACAATTAATAGCGTAGCCAGTTCGAGCATTTATTTATAAACATTCTCGCTTCGATTCAGAAATACTCTGGTCATTATTCTCTTTCTGAACATTTTTCTATTATTATTATTGTTTTTGTGTGGTGCTTCTGGTGTTGTTTTGAGAATCTGTTTATTGGCCAATAATAAATGCCACATAAATAAATGGCTCTTACGCATCAAACGTTTGGCGTAAATGTTTGCACGTGCTAGTTGGATAAATGATATAGAGATATTATTAATAATATTAATAAAAATAAATCAAAATCTCTAACAGAAGACTTTGAACCAACTTGAGATAATTTTTAATGAGTTACTCATATCAGTCTTTTGAAAACGAATACGTTAAAAAACAATAATATATAATATACATTGATAAATAAACAATTAATAAATATTAAACAATTATATAGGTGACTATGAATTGAGATAATTTTAAATAAGTTACTCATATTGGTTTTTCGGTAACCTAAAAACAAATTTTTAACATAAACATATAATAATAAAAAGTAAAAATATATTAAATAATAAATCAAAATAGCTAACGGGAAACTCTGAACTGATTTGTGATAATTTTTAACAATTTATTCATCTTGGTTTTTTGTAAACCTTAAATTATTTTCTCACCATCAAAAGGAAAATTAAATAATGATAATTAGTACGACATTCCGAGAGGCTATAGCAAAACTAAAGTGAAAATTAAACCGAAAATTAGTTGTATAAAGCGTAACATAAGCTGTTAACCAAACGCCATGGGCAACGGATGTTCCAAATGCTGCCAGTGCAATGAGCACAAGCAAATCCATGGCACACTCTCCTCGGCCTCCTCGGTCTACAGGAAAAGGTGATCCCTTATAGTCCACTCTGTTATTTCCCCATGGATTGCACTATATCGCACCATACTCACTCTCTACCGTAATCATCTTGTATTACCAGGAGCCGTGGTGAAGTTCCCATCGAGAATTCCGATCGCTTCCGCATCACGGCCACCAGCAATGCCGTACAGCTGGCCGTGGAGCATGTTCAGCGGGAGGACGCCGGCCACTACACGCTGTTCGCCAAGACGAAGAGCCAGGATGTGGTGCGCCGGCACGTGGAGCTCATTGTGGAGGACAGATCCACCGGCGACGATCCACCAGTGTTCCTGCGACGCCTCGTCGATCTCTCTGTCAAAGTGGGCACCCGTACACGTCTCCTCACTGAGATCAAGAGCTCGACAGATTTGAAGGTAAGTTGTTGCATCCAATTAAAATATAGTTAGCAAAGCCAAACGGAAATCGTTTACCAGCTCACCTGGTACCGAAATGATCGACGGGTGTGTGCCAGTGACCGCATCACAGAGATCAACGAGGGAACCTTCCACTACCTCGAGGTGAGTCCCGTGACCATGGAAGACGGCGGCCAGTGGATGCTGATGGCGGAGAACTACGGCGGACGCAACTCCTGCCTGGGTACGCTAAACGTGCTGGTTCCCAAGGCGTACAAGACGCCGGAGTTTGTAGAGGAGCTGCGGGCTGTGCTCACGGAGCAGGGCACCGTTTCGCTGGAATGCAAGGTAGTGGGTGTGCCCACGCCGCATCTGCGGTGGTTCAAGGACTCGAAAGAGATCAAGGCCGGCGACATCTTTGCCCTGACAGCCAATGCCGATGATCCAACAAGCCTGGGTACGTATACGTGCGAGGCGCGCAACTGCATGGGCGTCACTTACTCCAGCTCCAAGGTGCATGTGGTGGGACGTGGTAGCCGCGAGGGATCTCTCAAGCCGGCGGATAGGTGAGTCTCTTTTGGTGGTGAGTCTCTAGTAAGAGTTCTCTTAGCGGTTTGCTAATCTTTCCGCAGCGTTGCTGCCAATGCGCCGCCTCCGATATTCACGAACGAACTGCGGGACATGAGCCTCCACATCGGCGAGACTATCATTCTGGGCTGTCAAGGTGAGCACTCGGAGCATTAGCTGGCGATCTCCTGCTGGCACTGGGCCAACGTGTCTTGTTTATCTTCTCTCGGGCACTCGGACACTCGGAATACTCGGTCACTCCGAGCTGTGTGCGTGATGGCGAATTTGGTCCAATTCCCGCCTTCGCCGGCGCTTGTTGTTTTTAGATCGCGCGCCAGAAACTTGAACTCGATCGCACGGTTGGTATGTTGAGGTGGGTCATCAACATCCCGCCGAGTGGCGAGCAAAACAAAACCGATAATTGCCCGCCCCCAAAGAGAGAAGAGAAACACAGACGGCGCAGCGGAGAGATCACCCTGCTCACGCTCTCCCCGATACACAGATTGTTTACAAGTTCTCCCCCATCTCTCCCGCAGTGGTGGTTCCGCCCTGGCCCAAGAGCGTGTGCTGGTACAATACGGAAGGCCGTGTGGAGACCGCTGAGCGGTACAAGCTAATCGAGGACGGGCTGGGCGTCTACATGATCGAGGTGAAGCCTTCGGAGTCCTGCGATGCCGGCGAATGGAAGTGTGTGGTGACCAGCTTCGATGGCAGTGTGGGCATTTCCTCGTGTAACGTGGCCATGGACAGTGAGTGGAAATTTGTCCCTTAAAAAGGACAAGTATTAAGACTTTTTTTTACAGTTCCCAGGAACTATCGCAAGCCCCGCTTCATGGAGAGTCTTCGCGCCGTGCTCACCGAGGAGGGACTCGTGTCCTTTGAGTGTAAAGTGGTAGGTTTTCCCACACCCTTGCTTAAATGGTTTAAGGATGGCCACGAATTGAAGCCCGGCGACGTGTATCAGCTAACGGGCACTAATTCCTTGGGCACCTATTGCTGCATTGCACGCAATTGCATGGGAGAGACCAGTAGCACTGCCGTCCTCACCGTGGAGGATATCCAGAACCAGCTGACCGACGAGGAGCGACTGGTGTTCACTAACCAAAACCAAAACCAAGCCCCAAAGTTCCTCACCGGCCTGAAGAGCACGGATGCGAAGATAAACGAACCTTTCCAGTTCAAGGTGGTGGTGAAGGCCACCCCAGATCCCATACTGTCCTGGTTTCGGGACGAGTTGCCCATTGATCCGAACGAACGATACAATCACTATCGCGGCGAAAACGAGGACTGGCTGTTGGACATCAAGGCCGTTGAGTTTGTGGACCAGGCCGAGTGGAAGTGTGTGGCTGTCAACGATTTTGGGACCAGCATCACTTCCTGCTTCCTGAAGCTGCAGATACCGCGTCACTATAAGAAGCCCCGTTTCCTTGAATGCCTGCGGGCGGTGCTTACCGAGGAGGGAGCCGTGAATCTGGAGTGCAAGGTTATCGGCGTCCCTCAGCCGGCTTTGAAGTGGTACAAGGATGGTGTGGAACTGAAGCCGGGTGATATACATCGCATCATTTCGGGCCAGGACGGCACCTGCTGTCTGGGCACCTACACCTGCGAGGCAAGGAATTGCATGGGTATCGTCGCCAGCTCTGCCTCGCTGCTGGGCTTTGAAGATGCCCAAAGGAGTCAGCAGCAGAAGAACGAGGAGCCGCGCGAGAACGAGCTGCAGAGAAACTACTCGCTGTCCACCATCCAGGAGGAGCGCACATCCCAAATGTATGAAACGCCCGTTGGCGACATTACCATCGATGACAAGGGCGACGTATCCTTCTCCTTTGACGGCAAAGAGGTCTCTGTTTCACTCTACGAAACGCCCGATCTCACCGAGGAGGAGGCCCTCAAGATTGTGGAAATGTATGCGGATCAGATCTCGGAGCATGTGACTGAGCACAACATTGTGGAGCTGCCGCCGCTGCGTTTTATCAAGGAGACCTCGCAGTCGGGCAAGCTGCTGATGGAGGCCGTGGTCATTGACATCTCACCCGAGTACTTCACCGTAGAGGAGGATATGCGTACTGAGGCTGATATGGATGACATATCCATCACGGAGATCACCGTGCACGGCTCATCCGGCAGGGAGGGCAAATTTGACAAGGAAACCGAGCAATATGTGCAGGAGTCCTTTGAGAAAATGGAGGAGGAATTGTCGCTATCAGCACCAATTCGAAAGCGGAAAAAGTCCAAGCCCACGGAGACAGATGAATTCTTTAGCCTGTCCAAGGCCTCAGGGTCGGGCAGCCAAGGTGAGGAGGAAACATCGGACTTGCAGACCTTTGCCAGCGCCCAAATGTCTGCCTCACAAAAGGCAACCGTCGAAGCTCAAACTAGTTCGGAGAAGGACAAGGAGTCAGTGGCCCCGCCAAAGAGAAAGAAGTCAAAAAAACCGACAGACAGTGATTCGTCGAAGACAACGGAAGACGATGCCCGACTGCAAGACATTTCTGGAGCCGTGGGAGATGGACTTTTAGTGACACCATCGTCGCACCCAAAAGCAGTAACCGATGAGAATGAAATCAACAAGAATCTCATGGCCCTGGTCCCCCTGGCAAAGCTGCTCAAGGTCATTCAGAATCATCTGACAGCCGTGGAGAATGAGGTGCTGGAACAATCCACCATGATGATGACCCCGGCTGCAGCGGATCAAAGCATTGCCATCATTCGCAATATCATAGAACCGATCAAGCAAATCGAATCGAAACTAAGGGTCTACTCCGGGGAGACTCAGATCGATGCCCTTATCCAATCCATGGACGAGGATATCCGCCGGCTGCACATGGGCCTGCAGGTCATTGAAAAGTGCGTGGAGATTGACGAAACGGGAGCCACGCTAATCCAGCGCACCAGTGTGTGCATTATCGACAGCGTCGCCGATCAGATGAAGCGAGCCCTGGAAGAGCTTAAGGTTGTCAGCAGGAAGTTTGAATCAGAGTGCCTCCGTGCCCAAATAGAGCTCACCGCCGATGACATTCAGCAGGGATTGGAGATCACGCAGGGCACAATTAAGTCTCAGGCGCTTCTGCAGGAAGCCCAAGAACTGGAGGCGGCCAAGCACTTTTCCGAAGCTGTGGAGAAAATGCAAGAGGTGCCCGACTCCATATCCTTTGCCACCATTTCGGAGGCAAACCTGCCAAGTGAAGCGAGCGCTTTGAAAGAAATTTGCCAGCCAGTGGCAAAGATTCAGGAGGCACTGGAACGTGTGGAGATGGAGTTGTCCTTGGAGGATTCCGAGGAGCAGATCTACAAGAAGGTTCACCAAAAAGTACTCGAGAGCATTGTGGAGCCAATTAAGCAGTTGCAGAGCACCCTGCAGTCCATCGAAGACAAGACCGAATCGCTGGCGGGCACCGAGTCAATGGAACAGAAAATCAACATGGCCATTCTAGATATTGTAACGCCTCCCCTTTTCGAGCTCAACAAGGGCTTGGAGGTCATCCTCAACGAGAAATCTGACAGCGTGGAGGGAGGCATGCTCACAGTCAGCACCGTGGAATCGATGGTGCCACCCCTGCAGGAGATTCAAAACGGTCTGGCGCAGCTGGGCCAGGATCTGGAGAGCGGACAGGCCTCAATACCGATGGAAGAGCACAGATCCGAGCCTGCCTTGGA
The DNA here is from genome assembly GCA_018904815.1 of Drosophila ogumai. Classification (NCBI taxonomy): domain Eukaryota; kingdom Metazoa; phylum Arthropoda; class Insecta; order Diptera; family Drosophilidae; genus Drosophila; species Drosophila ogumai. Next base: position 4,222 of record JAEIIJ010018414.1, on the reverse strand, counting down.
TGTGGCAGATACCCAAAAACTGCTGCAGTCATTTGCCCAGGCAGTCTTGCATTTTGAAACGAACATCGAAAGGATTTCGCCCAGACTTTCGTCCAACGTCAAGATCCGTTTACTTAATCTGAAGGATGAACTATCAGCTTTGATTAGCAGTATTCTGGAAAAAGAAATTTCTATTCACCATGTGGATCTTCTCGAAAGACTGAAGCGTCCCGTTGATGAGCTCAATTACTGCATCCGGCAGACGGAGGTCAAGTCCATGACCGGTTCCCTAGCCGATCTTATTGAGCCCTTGAGCATGCTGCAGGAAAACACCCAGAAAGGCCACGGGGTGATGCTAACAGCTCGGGATCCCGACCAGCAAGCTCTGCACACCCTGGAGAATATACGCAGCATTATTCGAAACGCAGTCATTGACATCGAGGAGCACGAGTTCAAGATTTTGCAGCAGGAAATACAGCTGGATGAGGAGAAGGCTTCACAGCAGCAAGACAAATCTTTCAGTGCCCTGCGCAAGGTTCTGGAAACCAAGGTGTCTCTGGAGGAGGCCGTTGGCAACATTGAAACGCTTCAGGAAACTCTGAATAAAATTAGCGAAAACCCGAAAGCATCCGAAAAGGTAAAGACATCCGCCAATGAAGCTCAAGTTTTCCTCTTGAGGATCCTGCAAATCGCCAAGGGACTGGCCACGTTCAGCGAGGCAGAGACAACTCTCGATGTAAATGAGGCGAATACAACCAGAATACTTTTCGAGTGTGGCAAAAGCTTTGCTGACTTGGCTAAAGCCCTGGACAGTCAAGCAACAACTCTGTCCGATAATCAATTTTTGAATGCCCTGAATCAGTTTACTGACATTGTGGAGCAGCAGAAGCCATCAATGGAGGAGAAGCTTTCCATAGCAAGTCCCCTCTCAAGTCTGATTCATGTCCTTGAAAACCTGAAGCCCTCTAGAGCTTCAGTCGAAGATTTATCAACTCTGGATGACGTTTCAGTGCTTAAGTCAGCTGCAGAGTCTTTGCCCACGGAGTCAGAAGTGGAACCAATCAGCGGGGAGAAGCAATTATCTGTAGCTATCTTGCTGTCCGACTTAAACCAGGGGATCTCTTCGGTTCTTTCGCACTGCGATGATGCTGATGTTGTCTCGTTAGCCGGCATGGCCGCCCAGAAAGTACAGGAAGCCATTGTAAAAATGCAGGAACTGCAAAGTACCATAGCTCTGGTGCAAGAAACTGACGTTGTGGAAGCAGCACAACCCTTGTCGGAGGCTAGTCAACAAGGCACCTTCGCCGAGGCCCTTTGCAGCTTGGAGCAATGTGTCGTTCACGTGGAGGAATGTATGGCCCACAGTGGCGTCGAGAGCCTTCCTGAACTTGAACTTTCGAAGCTCAAGACATTGGCTACTCCACTGCGCGAGGTTAGGCAGTATTGCGAACAGATTGATCTGCAGGTGCTGGAAAATGCAACTGATTTATCTACCCAGGAGGATATTTCTGACCTAAAGAGTGTTGGACACAAGCAAACCGTTTCGGATCACATTCAGGAGATGGCCGTTGTAGAAGAGGATGCCACGGTGGAGGTGTTCGACATACAACAGGGTGTGGCCAGCGGCATTAAACAGCTTGAGGCTTGCCTCGAGGTCACGCAGACGGATTCCAGCAAGGAGCTCCAGAAAGTGGCCGAAATCATGGGGCAGCTAAAGTCAGATCTACAGAATATTCAAACTGCTCTTGTCTCGGAAGGTGTTCAGCAGGAAACGGTCCTGGCCCAGGCGCAAATAGCCCGCACTATGTTTAAATTAAAGGAATCCCTGGTTCATACTTATGAGTCGGGATTGGTGGACTCTTTGGAAAACGTTGAGAGTGCCTTTGAAGATATACTGCTTTCTTTGCCAGTTCTAGAGACCCAGCTGGCACAGGAAATGTTTGGAAAAATTGCCAAGGCATTTAATAATTTCATTTTATATTGCGACCGTCCAGAAGCAGTTGATCATAAAAAGCTTTCAGCTCTGAGAAAACCTATTGAAAATCTACTTCAGTCTATCGCAGCTGTATCCGCTCACCCCACCGTTGACATTGATAAGTCTTCGGCGGTAATTGTACAATTACAGACCAGCCTGATGGCAGCTTTTCGCAGCCTAAATGAAGTCGGCGAAAAGGTCAGCAATGAAATTTTGGGGGGACTCCTAAAGACGCAAAGTAGTTTAGTAACCGTATTTGATTTTATTGAGAACAATGACAGTACCATTCGCGTTATTGAACTCCTGCAAGAAATGGATTCCATTACTGCGGAATTGAAGGCATTGTCTCAGATTTCAGTTGAACCTACGGTGCCAATCGATATAACTGAAATCATTGACAGCGTTTCGGCTGGCAAAGCCTTCCTCACCGAAATCGAAGAGGGTCTTCAAGCAAATAATCCCCAGTGTCTCCTCTTGCTCGATGAAAACACGGACGATATTACTCAGCTGGAGGCCATACTTGTGCAAATCGAGAAGGAAATCCTTTCCCAACCCCAACTAACACAGATAACAGCTAAGCAAGTAACTCTCATAGATACTCTGCACCTGCAGATAAATATTCTACAAGACAAGCTTAGTAAACTAAATATTTTCCTTGACGAGCTGCAAAAGCAACCGGACATTTCTTCTTCTGAATCGGTTTTAGGTTCAGACTTTAAGACTGAAGAAAGTGCTGAAAGCCAAGAAGATATTGAACCAGAACCTAAGAGGGCTAAAGTTGTGGAAGCAGAAATAGCTCCTTCTACAAAAGTTTCTGAAAATACAGAAAATATACAGCAAGCAGAGCAAACTGAAGACATCAAGTCTCACACGGAAGATGCATTTACAAAGGAATCCGAGAAGATATCGGAATCAGAAATCAAGGAAATAAATGAACAGAAGGTCAAAGAGGAACTATCAACAAAAGACTTAATTAAAGAGTTGGATTTGGATAATACAAAAATAAGTGAGGTTGATAAGGACTCTGACCAAGAAAAGGACAAAGAAGAATCATCTAAGGGGATTGTTCAAAAGAGTTCTCCAGAAGCAATTTTAGAGACTTTAACCGAAAAATTATCAGACTTATCCCAAGCACTTGGTAGCGACACAGATAACGAAACCATGAAGACTATCATTGCAGAAAGCCAAGATATTATCGAAAATATGAACGACTGCAACAAGGTGTCCAAATCAATATTTAAATTAAGAGAGCACATAGTTCACACCTATGATGGAAAGGCTCCAGAGGAGCAGGTGGACAAAGAACTTGTCGAAGCATTTATTGAGTCTCTATTCGAAGCTTTCCCTGAAGCATCTCAGCAAATTAGTCAAAATTATGTAAAAGAAATTAAGACCAACGTGATTTTATCTAAAGCAGCAATTCAGCTGATTGACGACCAACACATGTCTATAAAGCCATCTTCCCTAGTGCCAAAATTGGTTAATCTGGAAAGTATTTCAGAAAAAATTCAATTCGATCAACATGTCGACAAGTCATCTGAAAAGATGATTAGCTTGCAACAAAACCTTATGGATATTTTCATTATTCTTGATGACCTCGTAGACGAAAACATGGGAAACATTAAGTCAAAAATAGAGGAAACCAAAACCTTATTGCTTAGAGAATATGATTACATTGAGAAAAATCAGGGGAAACTAAATACTGCAGTCATGCAAGGAAAAGTTCAAGTTATTACGCAGAAGATCCTTAATATTTCTGAAGAACTAAAAGATATTCTTGGAAATCAAAGTCAACACAAAGACACTGTTGATCACGCAACATCATTAGAGAAGCAAACTTTGGAGGAAAAACAACTTGAAGCTCAGACACAAAAGGCAGACGAGAAGGATGTCGCCAAGAAGTCCGAGCAGGGAGACGTTTCTGAGGTCACTGCGGAGAAAATTTCTGAAGAGAAGATTGAGGACGCCACAAAGGCCGAGACAAAAGAAGCGGATGCTAAGCCGGAACAAGCTAAGGCTTTGGAGAAACAATCCCTTGAGGAGCAACAACTGGAAACTAAGACCCAGAAGCCAGCGGAGAAGGATGTCGCCAAGGAGTCCGAGAAGGGAGAAGTTTCTGAAGTCACTGCGGATAAGATTTCTAAAGAGAAGATTGAGGAGGCCACAAAGGCAGAGACAAAAGATGCTGAATCTAAGCCGGAACAAGCTAAGGCTTTGGAGAAGCAATCCCTTGAGGAGCAAAAACTGGAAACTAAAACGCAGAAGCCA
>JAEIIJ010018412.1:40809-69940 GCA_018904815.1 Drosophila ogumai | reverse complement strand
CGTAAAGAAACGGTGCATATGTAAGAAAGATGCAAAAGATTCTTTCTTTGTCATTGTCATCTGTCTTTATTTTAATTTTTGCTTTAATATATGAATAAAAAATCGAAATCTAATCTTTATGTGTTCGAATTAAATAATGTTTATTTACATTTTCCTATTTTCTTTTAACAACTTCTTCGAGCAAGTACATACATATGCAGCAGAAAACCAAAACAAAACGCAGGAGGACAGAAAGAGAGGGAAACAGGTGCACGCGACAGCCGTAGGCTACGGCCGAAATTCCTTCTGCTCTGCTCTCGCTCTCTTCTCGCTCTCAACTTTTTGCTACGACTTCGAATTTTTTGCTATAGCTATAGTAGCTGTAGTTTTTGAAGCGGCAAAACTACGAGCAGATCGGAGCATAGGCTTTACCGTTTTTCTGCTACGGCTCTGCTACGGCTCTCGTCAAAGTGAGAGCGGTAGTAATAGCAAAATGAAATACTACAGGAGTAGCGTAGTTTTTCAAACGCTGCTTTGGACAACACCGATCTAGACTATCCTCTCATTGAAATTGAATAACCCACAACGCTTAATTAATTTTTAACAACATAAAATAGTTCACTTTAATAGGCCATAATTTCTCCTTTTAATACCCACTCCGCTTTCATATATCACTAAAGCCCCCTTGAAAATCCCGAATCACGGGGTACACAAATGAAAATCACTGTCCCTGGGCCATGGGCTAATTAATGGAGAGCTCCGTTAGCTCCATGCCCACATTACAATTTCGAGCGCGCAAAATCCTTTTCGCCTGGCACAATAAATATTGCACAATTGACGCTGGCTGGCGGGTTGGTGGAATGGCCAAAAGGCTTAACAATGCTGCAAGGCGATAAAAATTAACGGTGCTTAATAGCAACATTGAAAATCATTAAGTGATTTATGGTCAGCCGCAGACAGAGCTCCAATAAGTGTCAGCGGCCGGACAACCCCACCACGAAGGACACTGATCCGGCGTTTAAAATGTATATATGTACGTATATTTATTTATCGTTTCGTTTATTTACATGAGCATCTTAGAATACGTAAACGCACTTTATAATACAGCAACATACAAATATAAAGACAATAACTGAGTTGCCTCCCCGACCTTCTCAATTTCGTCCAAGTAGTTCGATTCCCGTTCACAATAATTTCGCAATTTAAAACAAACTTCAGTTAAGGCCACACACAGACAAAAAACAGAAAGAACAACCAAAAAACGTGAAGCCAAATAATATTTATAAATTTTCCTAGGCTGTGTGTGTATGTGTGTGTTGGTGTGGAGGGGGGGCGGCTGAGGGTCGTGGCTGGTTGGCAGTCAATTAGCACAGGCGCCACATAAATTTTAATATCGAATACGTATTCGTTTTTGGTTTTTGTGTTTAATCAAGATAAACGAGCTCGTTTTCAGTATTTTTTTTCGTGATGGGAGAGTGGCGCTTACACCTTACAAGCCCACATACCCGGTGGCTATATATATATGCGTCCTCCAAGAGGACCATGTACACCCAATGCCAGTCCCGCTTCCAGTCTCAGCGCGGCAGGTCGTTGAGCACGAGCGTGGACGTGTAGCTGGGCCCCTGAATGTGAGCCGTCTTTGTGGTCGTCATCGTGGTGGTCGTCAACGTGACCTTGCCGTTGACATCTGCATGCACCTGCTCCGCCTCGCCCTCCGGCTCAGCGAGTATCTGCTCCACATAGCCCGTCGTCACCTGGACGCTGTGGTGGGCGCGATTCAGCGGCGAACGGGAGCCACTCAATCCGGTCCCCGTCGACTCATCGTCGCTAAAGTCGCTGGTCAAGGCGCTGCCCGTCCGCACGGAGCTGTCGTAGGAGTACTGGGTGTGATAGGTGCTGCTGGGCTCCCCGCTGCCGCCCGTCGTGCTGCTACCACCCGCTGGGGCTGCTTCCATCTCGCCCTGGATATTGTTGTTCGATTGGCTGTTTCCGTTTTGCTTTTGCTGGCGCTGCAGCGTCGTTGTGGAGGCTGCGGTTATGTCCTCCTCGGAGATGTCGTCGAAGGCCGGCGGCGGTGTCGACATACCGGAGAGCATGGTCAGGACCGGTTGCCGTCCACCGGTCGGCGTGTTCAGCGAGGGTAGACGCGAGGCTGGCGAGCGCATCAGTTGCGTTGCTGACGTTTTGCGCTTGGATGGGGAATGTTTCAGTGGAAATGTGGGCGTCTTCTTGAACACCTGCTTGGCCATGGCGTCTTGGAAGCGTTTGGCATAGAACGAGGGACGGCACACGGACACCGTGTCCCCGTTGTACAGGATGCTCTTGAAGGTGTGCTCCAGCTTCTTCTCCAAGCGATATGACTGCAGGATGTCGATAATGCCAATGTAAAGGATCAACCTTTCGTCATTTTCCGATCGTGCGGGTATACCGCCCGAGGGCACATCATCATCCTCCTCCAGAGGCATGTCCATGTCGGCTGTAATCGATTCTAGAGCTGTGGAATGAGCCACCAAACGCTGACGATTCATACTGCGAGTGCGATTCAAGGCACCTCCTCCAGTTCCAGCAGACGTGCCCGGAATGGAGGCGTACGAGGCCACCGTATGGAGTTGATTTTGATCCGCCTCCGGGGCGTCGTCATCGGGGTTCAGGGAAGAGGGTCCCTGGGTGGCGCTCTCCTTTCGCTGCAGCTTGGCCCGTGCGTTTAGGATGCGCTCCTCCCTCTTCTCCTTGGCGGCCAGGTCTAAATTGTGAATGCCCACCAGCAGCGAGTAGTCCATGATCTGGAAGCTTTCCAGCACCATGCAGTCCCGCTGAATGGTGCGCATCAGCGCATTGTACTTGTCCGTCTCCAGGAAAATGCCGTTCGGATGGTGCTCGGCAAAGTCGAGATCCTTGAACGTGGGACTCGCCTTCTGCCGCTCCGCCTTGGAGGCCTTGCGGCGGAAGGACGAGCCCTTCAAATCGTACTTGGCGTGCATCTTGATGTCCGAGGGCAGCAGGTTGTTCATGGCCACCAATCGCACGTTTTTCGAGTTGTAGTGGAAGCAATAGAGTCCAAAGAACTTGGGCAGCAGGGTTCGGGGATTCTGCGAGAGGTTCATGTAGTAGCCGGGCAGCAGCTTCTGCAGGAACTCGCACTCCTTCTTCTGCACCGTCTTGATAATGAACTCGTCGTCGTCCGTCAGGTAAAATATAGAGCCGGAAGCCCCCGGATTGGAGAGCTCTCTCAGCGGCGAGGCACACATGGACATGAGGAAGTCGTCAGGTGCGATTCCAAACAGATCCCGGAAGTAGCGAAAGGCAATGGGCGCGTACACCTTGAACCGGAAGTCGCTGTAGTGGTGAGCTGGCGTGATGGAGGAACCATCTGGCGGAAACGATATGGTCTCCATTTCCCAGAAGTCGTTCATCAGCAGATCCCTCTTCGGCTTGCTGGCCAGACTGCCCACCGTGTGCTGGATGCCCAGCTGTATGGAGCCCATGATCTGCTTGGACTGGATCTTCTTGTAGGTCACCTCGCCTCCCTCGGCCACTCGCCGGTGGCCGATCTTTTTCTCATGCTTGCCCCCGGTGGTGGAGGGGTTTCGCGAAATACTGGCATCCAGCGTGGAGCTGGCACTACGAAGCCTGGAGACCGGTGTCTGGGTGGCAGCGATATTGTTCAGCTCGTGCTGCAGCAGCGCCGTGGACTCCTGGCCGCCGTGGGCCAGAGCAGCGTCCCTGAATAGTTGGCGGGATGTGCCCGGCTGCATGTTCATCGGGGGCGGCGTTCTGGGCGTCCGCGGCGTGCCCTCCAGCTCCTGAATGGAGTTGCCAGTTGGTGACTCCTTTGAGGAATCTTGAGGAATGATCTTAACGGGCGTTAGCAGGCTTTTTCGCTGCAGCTGGTATTCCTCAGCCTCCGGTGTTTTCTGGGGCTTGGTGTCATCCTGCTGCTGCTGCTTCTGCTTCTCCTCCTCCTTGCCAACCGGCTGGAGCTCCAGCTCGACGCGGGTGTCCATACTGCTCTCTGCGGAGGAGAAAACCACTTATTGCAGTGCCGCTCAAACTGTACAAAAGGCAACAACAGGCAACGCGTTCAATGGCAGCTCGAGTAATGCAAAATGGTGAGTGTTTTTCTGGTTTTTGTTATTCTTTTCAATGGGTGATGACTCAGTGTGAGATGGGCTTGAGCCAATGAGCGAATGATTAAGCATTGGAGCAGCAGTTGGCACGTTCGCCGTCTTTGCTCGACACTTTCGAGCTTTCGAGCAGCTGCCGCCCACTAGCAATTGTGTGGCTTATCTTTTGTTTGCGCAATGAAGAGCAGCTACAACAACCTCAACGGCAACAACAACAACAGCGCCAAGGCAAACATTAAGCTTTTATCGAGAATAGTAATTAGCACACAGTGACTGCAAAACTGTGAAACGGTTGACTCCCAAACCGTATGCAAGTGCATGCAAATACAGGGGAAAATCGCGTGAAATCTCATGAAATCACTCATTACGAATTTCCGAAATGCAGGCGAGACAGGTAACAAAAACAGCCCAACCATAATTTCGATTGTTTGCATATGGGAATCCTAAATACCCGACAGACACGTTCGAATGCATAAACAAACGTTCAACAATACACACAGAAAAAAAAAGAGAATAACAAAATATATACACCTGAAATAATACAGAACCCCAATTCTGTTTAAATTACAGTTTTCTATAAAAATAATTGATTACATATATGCTTTGTTTGAGACGGATAAATAAATCTAGCTTTATATATGGGTTGCTCAAGGCCTTATGACTCACCTAATTGCAATTCTAAACTAATTATAAAGATTACTAATTGAAACATTTTTTGATAGGCTTTTGAATATACAATTTATCCCAAATCCCTCAGATAGTTCGAGTTACCTTACCCAAATTTCCACTCCACAAAACTATTCTATATTTTCTCTCTCTGCATCCAAACGAATGGCAAACGGTTGCTGAAAACGCAAACAATTAAGGCCGAAATCCTCAAAATTATTATAGGAAAGTCATTATTTTTGCGTGTGTGTATTGTGGTATTATTTCGAAAAATGGAAAATGAAACCAAAACATGGTCATGGGCGTAGAATCAGAGCGGAAGGGGGCTGCTCGGTGGGGCGGAGGCCATTCAGCTGGCTCGTGTGTGTTTATTTTCGTAGATTGTCGCTCGGCGGATATAGCGTCGGCATCTCCTCTATATCTTCCCTCCTCGTGTCTTTTTTAATATTTGTCGCACGCATGACAGGCCAAATAATAATAATAAAAAGTAGAGAAAAGCGAAAACAACAACAGCTAGAAGTGCTTTCGCAGCGGAAAGTTTTCCCGAAAATATTCAGTGAATGAATATGAAATATGGGCGTCCTTTGGCCGATAAGCGATATGAACACCATGTATATCGTGGATTAGTAATACGTTGGCGCTGCTAATGGGTCTATTAACCTTCCAAGAGTTAGTTGTCTGCTGCTGTTATTTTATCCGTTGTTGCGGCTTTTGCCTTGGGCAATTTTTAACGATGAGCTTGCCATTAAAACGTTTTGCCATTTTATTCGTGAATTAATTAGCGTACTTACACAGAAACACTCGAGATTCAAATTATGGCGCTCCCAAAGGTCAACTATCCAGCAACAAGTACATGGGCACACTCTCTCTCTCGCTCTCTTTGTGTATCTGCTGCTGATCGAGGCGCGTTTATCTCTCCCGCTCTCTCGCTTCCGCTTCAAGTCGCTGTTCCTCTTCCTTCGCTTTCGTTGCTTTTCCTTCGATTTCCAGTTTCCAGCTCGGGGTTCAGTTGATAAATTGCTTTCATAATTTACAACAATCTCAACGAATTCTCTGTGAGCACCTTAGTGTAGTTGTGTCGGTGTCTCTGTGCGTGTGTGTTTGTGACTGGCGATGACGTCGTCGTGCGGCAATCGTCTCGGAATTCCACTTCAAAGCGGTCTCATTTTCCCCGTATTTTCCGCCACCCGCGCTCGCGAAGAATGGGAAGAACAGTAGGCGTTTCCGGGCAAGTAGCAACGGAATTTGCGGCCGCGTATGTTTCGTTGTTGTTGTTGATTTAAATAAACTTTGCGATTTGCAAATATTTTATTTTCTATGCGATCAGAGTGACCGAAGTTTTTTCTGGTTGAATGCGATCAGTGTGACTGTGTTGTTTTAAAAGAATAAAGTCCCGAAAATGCAACCGTGAAAAAGGTGCAGAACATTGATGAAAAGACGGTAGAAAACGTATTTAAACAAAGTTTGTGATCACTGGTAATATGCGTGATTGAATATTTCAATCTGTAATATACACCGTTTCCTCCAAATTGACCCGAAAAAAACGACGAAAAGCGTTAAAACAAACTGTAAGTCATTTGCGCAGTGTGACCACTGCTGCACGCTTTCAAAATATCAAATTTTAAATTACCAAAAATATATTGTTGGCTTCTTAAATGTTTTAAGAAACTTATTTTAACTTTAAACAGCTTATATTAAATAAAAAAAGAAATACCTTCACAAGAGTTTATAAAATATAGCGAAATCTAATTGGTTCTAGCCTATGCTAGCAGGCTAGCCAAATTTGTGATCGTCACGCAAGCCAACAGGTGGTGCTTTTGTCAGTTGAGGAAAGTGAACCGCTCTTGTGGCGCCATCTGTACATTTGGTGACTCGTGTAGAATTTATGTAAATATTTTAAAAAACTTTTTCTTAAAAAAATTGCAACTTTTTTTAATTTTTAAATTAAGAAGCTTAATCCAAATTTTTTTATGTTCAATTCTTTACTCTTGTAAAGCTTAAAAAAATATACTTTTTTCCGAAATATTTTCTTAGTAATAGAAAAGAAAATTAAATTATTTATTTTAGCAATTACCGATTTGTCGTCACAATTTATTTCTCTAGTTCAAAATACAATTTTCTTTTACGAAATCCTCATTGTTGAATGAAAAAGAAAAAAACCCAGCAATTGTCGTTCTATTTCTGGATGAAAAATGTCTGGATTTCGAGACGAAATATTAATTTAATTTTTTCGCACGGGAAACCGCCTGACCGGCGAGAATCTAATTAGGAACACCTTACAAAAGCGACTTCCCGGCCGGCGGCGTAATTCTAATTGGATTAGTAACCGAAGCCGGCCAAGGAACGTTTTCAGGACCCTGCCTCTGCCTCTGTCACTGTCCTTGACCCTGCGACTTTTCTCCTGTGAATTTTTTTCGCTGGTGCCTGTCTCATTACCACTTCCCCGCCCCGTTTGCCGCTTAAATTGATTGAAAAACCGCCCCTTAATCGATATTTATGGCCAGCCATGAGTAATTTTAATAGACGCTTCCCCCTCTGCCCCTCATTAGTAGTAGGCAAGGCGAAATGTAAAAAATGTTTAGCTAACAATCCGGTTCGCAGCCGGAGCGGAGAAATACTAATGGCTGGGACGAGATGAGTAGGTACGCCTCATTACAAATGCCCAAGAGCAGCAACAAAGCCGGCCACAAATTGCACTTAATTGGGTGTGTTAAATAGTGTAAAAATTGATGTAAATTTAATTTCGAATAAGGATTGTTCGTGGCTGACGAGCCAAGTTCTAGCTTATTGGTTAATTAGGAACCAAGTCGAAAGGCTGGCGAAATTCATATGCAAATGCCGAATAGAGATGTCAGCAAACAAGTTTCGCGCTGAAACGAATGAAATACAAATTCTAAAATGTGCGACAATCCGCCAATTAATTTGGAAATCTAAAAAAAGAGTGGAACGCATAATTTATGCAGTTCAAAGACACAACAAAGCGAGAGACCAAACGGAACTCTACGCCATATCGCGTTGAAGACCCAACAAAAGCTGAGATAATGCTTCGTTATCAAAGGCATTTCATTTCATAATAAAAACAGAAAGAAAAAAAAATGAAAAAAGAAATGTGAGAGAGCGAGGGAAGCGAATTGAATAATAAATTTATGTTCTGGTCAGCTTAAATAGTGGCCATGCTGGCGAGTTAAAAATATTCATAAATATCGAATATTGCATTGTAAAATTGCATTGAGAGCGGCGGCTGAAATTACACAGAAAATGTTAACTATCATAATTAAGTTAATTTGCGGGGTGGTTATGTGTTAACTGAACTTGGCTTATTGGGGTCGTTGGCGAAACACGAGGCCATCCTGATGGGGGAAAGTATGAAAGAGGTAGCCCGGCTTAATTAACCGAAAGTTAAGGCCCAATACGAGATCAAAATCGATGGGAAAAGCGCAAAGGCAAAGCGCTCAATGATTAATCCGCCGTCGGCCGTAATCATTTTAATAGTTTTGACATTTAAGCGACAAATTAAAATGGAATAAATGCAAAATAAGCGTAATAAATTTTAATTGCCACCGCCCCATTGGCAGGCAGCTGTTGCATTGATTATAATGAAATTATTATTTATTTATTTGGCATCTTTTTGTTATTGCATAATTAATTGTTGTCGCTCGAGTGGCAAACAATTAAATAATAAATCAGTTTTTAAACAATCATTTAATTATGTAAAAAATGGCCCACTCCAGATGAATTGAAATGCCATTTAGCGAATGCAATTATTCAAGCCGCACTTTTCCGTTATTGTTCAATAGAATTTCGCCATTGTTGCAACCGGCAACCCGACACATCGAAAATAAACACAGAGTCGGTCGGCGGATTACAGAGCTCTTTCAATAGAAACCAAATAGAATCCCCTTTGCACTGCTGCTCCATTTACGGCGTTGTCTGACATTTCACATCGGAGCGCTTCAATGGAAAATCAATAAACTAAGCCAAATTAAACATTAATCCCATTCAATTAGACAATCATCATTGCTTTGGCATTTCCCATCTAACGGTAGCCGCATATCGGAGATGCTGCCGTGTGGCTGCAGCACGAGTTTATGTATGTTGCCGCCGCTGCTGCCATCGACACCAATTGTCATTGATATCGATCTCTTACTGGAGAGTGAGTGGCGGCGGCAACAGGTGACTGACTCCGGACTGGTTTCTGGGCACATCGGACTTAATAACACCTCTCACGCTGACCGGTGTAATGGCCAGTGTTTAGCACTCTAATGGAGCAATCGCGGCCGCAGATCCCCAACCGCAGGGAACACACTCTCCCCGTCGTCTGGAACTAGATCAGTGCAATCAGTGTTCCCTTGATTATTGCAATTAGGTTTTAGGTGTACGGAAATTATGCGGAATCTTCTTGTGGTGCCAAGTGAAGAATTTCGAAAATTCTTCGGCCAGTCTTTGATCTTTGCCTAAGAGGAATTATTATAATTTCGGAAAAGGGGTTCCAGGGAATAATTTAATTTTGTTTTAATGCATAAACAATTTTGGTATATTTAAATTTATCTCTGGGAATAATGTAAAAACAAATAAAGGAGAGATTGGGCTTTAACATTTATTTAATTGAGTGCTTCCTATTATATTAAATGATTTAATTATACCAATGCCCTAAAAAAAATATTTAATAGTGATTGGTACTCAGAGATAACACACAAATAAATCTATTATTCACATATCAACAAAGTAAAATTATTAATTTGTGATAAAAGCAGTTAATAAGAGAGCTTATCTCATACTTATTTATAAAAGTGTTGATAGGAATGTCAATACAGCTGCAAGCTATTATTAATTTATTCTCAACTGCCTCGTTTACGTCTAGTATATCCACAGCACCCAAGCCATTATCATCCGTACTCCTTTACCTAACCCAATTATTGTTATGTCAAGCCAGGGCTTAGTCAGCACCCCATACGAGCTTTCATTCACCATCAACCTGATCAGTCACCTTTGCCCACACCCCCAAGTATAGTAAATATCTCCCAGTTGTGTATCCACTCGGTATCCCCAAGCTCGTGCGTGACTCATCGGGGGATCTACATTATAAAGAACATTCAGAGGAAAGCTGTTCAAAAAAAAACAACCAAGAAAACAATCATTATGCGGTCTGACGACTCTGGGACGCTCCTGAGTCATAAAACCGAGCTTAGCGGAGTCCTCGAAAATACAGAAATAAAAACAATACTGCCGCATAGTTGGGTTATGAGTTCAATAAATGGGCGGCCCCGACATATAGTGTGTGTATTAAAGCGCGTGTAATTACAAGGGGCGTATGCGGAATCGTATTAAATATTTGTGTTTATTATTGATAAGCCTATTGGGGTCAAAGGGGCCCATAAACAGTTATGCGTCTGTTTGGCTGGCATCCCATATTCGAAACTTACCGTTTTCTTCTTGAACAAACACTGCCGAGGTAATCCCAAGTATAGCCGCTGTTATTATTGACGGTTCTTCGGTTGTGGCCGCTGAATGATAATAAAATTTATATTTCAAGCACGTGTCATTTGATTATTTTCGGTCACTTGGCACTTGGGGGAGTAGTGGGTGGCAGGGGGTGGTGCACCCACAAGACAAAGCGTAAATAGTTTAACACTGCACAACGGTAAACGGAAAACACAGGCGACAAAAACGAAACACGTAAAACCCGAACGAAGCTAACCCGAAGAAACTGGGCGAAGAAAGACTCGCGGCGATCGCGGTGTGTTGCGTCTGCGTTCTTTGAATGCTAACAAGCGAATGCGAGGCTATAGACTTTTGATTCCGAGGGAGGGAAATACCTTGGCCCGCAGCAAGAGAGACACAGAGAGGGAGAGCAGAGAGCGAGTCACAGAGTCATATTACCTGGGTGAGTACGGTGCACCGAGAGAAAGAAATGATTTCAAATGTTTGTTACATTAAAATTTGTTTGTTAAAAATACAATATTTAAACAAATACCTTCTATAACTTTATTTAGCTTTATGACAGAATATTGCCTAAAGTTACAAATTAATATATTCTTTCTATTAACCAGGATTGATGTTAAATTAAAATTCATTCTGTTTTTAAATACTTTACCCTATAACAAATATTATAATAATATATTATAATTTAAAAAAACTTGTCCTTATTATTATGTCCTTAAAATTATGTTATATAATTTTCTTAATTACAAACAAACTACATTTGTAGTAACCAATTTTTTTCTGTGTACAGACAACACTATCAGCAGCTGCTCTCTCCAAACTAGCACTCTCTCTGAATCTCCCTCTCTCAGCATGTTTGTTTAATCATAATGTACATATGTACGCTTCGCATAATGCATCGCATTGTTCACATTGTTGCCTTCGTTGTTGTAGTAGTTGGTGGTGGTTTATGCTTTTGTTGCTATTTCGCTTTCTTATCACAGGCTCTCCCTCTGTCCAGCTGTTCGGTAGCATTTCCAAAGGTGCGATCTCCCCCCTGCCTTACCTTTCCCGTACCTTCAGCGCATGCGCAGCTGCCTGTGATTTAGTTCCTTGATTGGACTCGCTTGTTCCTCCTCTGGCTGTGATTTGATGCTAATTTTTTGCGCCATTCCCGGGAGTTACTGACATTGTTTGCAGATTATTTTTAACCCTTAGGAATTTCCGTTTCGACATTTGTTTGCCAACTTGCGCAAGTTTGTCCGCTCGGTCGGGGTGCCCTGATAAGATAACCAAAAGTATTGAAGGGCCAGTAAATATAGTAAATGTGGACTCATTCAAGATCGATCAGCGGCGATAAAACCTATATATGGCACACATATTTTTGGCTGTTGTAACGCGACAGCAATTAGGCAATTGAACAATTGCTGCAAACACTATTAAAGCGTCTAGAGATCGCCCACCTCCAAATAAAATACAAAAATTAAGAGCAGCCCACGGTGTGTGCTTTTTCTGTGAGCTGTTTTTGCTTTTGCCAATTTGTAGCAATTTCCAAATTGCGAAAGTAGTTAAAACTGTCGGGATGAGCTTGGTGGCATGGAGGAGGAGCTGGATAGCAGAGTAAGCAAATTAAAACCGAAAACAACTGCTGAGCGATGGGCACTGGGAAAAATGAGGTAGTGATAAAATAATACAAATAATGGTAGAAAAACCTAAACCATTATAAACCAAATAAAAAGTAAACCTATTTGAGTTAAGTTTAACCTGAGCTGAAATAAATTTTCGGCTTCCAGTCTTTAGATATAATTTTCTCTTAAGAAAATAAATAATTAATAATTAAATAAATTATTAAATACTTAAATGGTATAACAAATACAACTGAAAAATTTGTTTCTTCTAATGTTCTCCTTACATTTATCCTCTGACCCGAATCTTTTATATGCCACTTGGTGGTCTGAGTTACACAAGTTTCCATCGATTGTGTGGAACTTGCAAAAAACTGTCTTGTTGGCTGACATTTATTTATTTTATTTATTTATTGACAGCTAAGCTTAACTTTTTATTGATATGAAATGGCGTGACATTGACCCCGAGGCTTTTCACTGTGTGCAGCAAAGCAGCTCCACAAAAAGCGACAGTTTGAGGGGCCAAAAAGAAGTTCAGAGTGCACACGAAAGGAATTTCCCCCCATTTCGTTGTCAATGTAATTTGTCAGTTCAAAGACCCCGTGCGACACGAGGATTCCGTCGCCTGCCGTGCGCCATATTTTGTGTACCATGTAACCGGGATGCACAAGGACCCGGATCCTACGTGCAAGATGTTTACATGGCGGTGCCGCTCTGACAAATGTGCCAAGTGTGCGGACGTGCGCCCAGCTCTCAGAATATAGAGCCCAGCTCCCGAGACGAGTGCAGCTACAAAAAATGTAATCAATGTATTTTTGTCACGTTAACGAAATGCACAAGGCTCACATCTCAGCTCAGCTCAGCTCAGCTCAGTCACAGCTGCCTCAAAAACTACACAGAGAAATAATTAGTTGGATTTCTTAAATACAATCTTTGGGCTAGGAACTATGTTAGATAAAAAGTATCTGAAAGGATCTTAAAATCTCTTTATGTTGATTTCTTGTTCTTTAATAAGATATCCTGTAACCTTTTTCTCTCCGTGGCTTTCACCTCCTTCGTCACCGCTCTCCAAACATAAATTCTGTCTGTCTTTCAGTCTGTTTGTCGAGCTGCCTGAATTTGCACGGCACAGCAACAATAACAACTACTATTACAACTATAACTGCATCTGCAAGTACAAGTACATCCACAACTACAGATGACGGAGAAGAATGAGTCCAAATCCCAGGCAGCAGGAGCAGCAGCACAACAAAGGATTGTCAGGGAGAAATGTCACTTCGTTTGGCAGCAATTATCCCCAGAGCTGAATGAGCATTGACTGAGCCGGCGAATGAGCCTGCGAAGGATTCAGATCCTGTGCCTCCCGAATTCTAGACGGCAGCTGCCAGACTTTGGCGCGAGCTAGTCTGCAATTGCACGACAGTGAGCTCTGGCTAAGGGTGGCAATTACCGTGATTTCTTTGAGACAGGAAAATAAATATCTTTCAAAACTAACAGAAATATTTTATTGTTACTCTTGAAAAGCAAGGAAGTGTAATATGTTTTACAACAAATCAAATGAATTCTCGATTTTTAAAATATTTTTATATTAAATTTCTTTTGTCGGAATTCTTGCCATCGTTCATAATAAATATCACTTAATTTTTATAAATTATTTACTGCTCATCGAGTACGTACTGCAGTCATAACCGAGGGCTGGCATGCCTTTGCTCAATCGCGCAAAGGACTCCCTTTTTCGCTGGCAGTGATGTGTGCCTTATGCCACGACTTCCTCCCCGAAAAAGCAGAGCCCAGAGCGAAGAAAACTTAAGTGCATTTATGCCACTGCGAGTCGCGTCGTCTGCCAGCTGTCTGCACCCCCTGTGCATAGGTCTCGTCTCTCATTCCCTGGCAACCCTCGTGTGTAATTAAGTCGAGCATTATCGTTTGGAATGGAGCAGCGTTTTCGATATGCTGCATTGGTGAAATTTATGGGCAAGGCATTTGCTTTGCTAGCTATTTTTAGACAGAACTAATGGCAGTTCATAACCTTACCTATGCATATCACAGTTGGCTATCAAAGTGGGACAATGGAGTAAAAGAACTCTGGTTTCTGTAGGCTGCTTTGAGCACCATCGATGAGTAATTCTTGTTTTACTGTATATCCACTGTAATGTCATTTAACTATCAGTATTATCTAAGGAATACCTAGGTAAACAACAAGGAACAAGGGGTGACGATGACTTTATTTTATATGTTTTTCTTTCGATTAAGTTTACTTTAAGCCTTTCTTTGTACAGGGTTTTACTACATTTTAGGTGACTTTATTATTATTAGTAGAATTGTACCAATAAGACTAACAGTAGAAGTCCATCGGAACTTAGAAATGGTAAGTCTGATAGCATCCAAACTCGCAGAGCCAAACCCAGAGACTCTCTGACTCCCGCATACCAAAATTCCAACTTCCAACTTCACCAGAGAGTCGGCTTAGCTTGGTCAGACTTTCGGCGGCATTTTTGCAGCATGACTTCAAAGAGATATCTCAGAAGAGACTACATATAATGGACACTCTCTGGCGCCGTGAGTCACCCGCGAACTTTTCGTGTGTCAGCGCGAGAAAGAGCTAAGGAGATCGCCAAGTGATTAACTGTCTGTATCTGACAGTCGCAGATTCACCTTTCGAAGTGCCGAGTTGGCGGAAATCGTAAATAAGGGAGCTGGAGAATATTCAATAGCCCGGATCGAAGCGGAAACCCGACGCCTTCGCAGGCGCCTCCGGTTGCACTTCGCGCTGCCTCAGCTTTTCCTGGGCTGCCTCCCCCCGCCTTATCGCCGCGACTGTGTCATCAGAAAGCCATATAAAGAGCATGCCGCAGCAGTAAAGAAAATAATTTAACGACGGGCGACGACGACGAGTGCCCAGCCAAGATAGAAGATAGCAACAAGTCGCTGGCAGCCCGCTTGTTTACCTTGAGTTAGTTGGCCGCAGCGGCGGAACCGCCAGCAGAAACCCTAAACTTACAGCTGCAGCTCTTATCAGGTGCACAGTGCATTGACATTGTTTTGAGAGCGTAGCTGAAAAGCTCTTCAAAGTGCCCACACAACCAGGCGGAAAAGCTGTGCCCTGTGAAATTCGGAAGTTGCATTTACTTATTCCCCTGCTTTTTGTCGGGGGGGAAAGGGGTTCGGCGGAGATAAGAAACCAGTCTGTATTCAGAGGTTTTTCAGTTATCTTGTCTCTTTTCACTCTTCAAAGCTCTTGGGTTTCGCAAAGGAAAGAAATATAAAGTAGACGAAATTCTCTAAATAAAGTATTTGGCTAAACGAAAGAGTAAGCGGAAATGGAAATTATACCTTTGAACTTAAATCAATTTAAGTTTTTATTGGGTGTTGTATAGTGTCTTATAGCAGTGTATTAATAAATAAATTAGTGATTTGGAAACCTTTAATAAAATATATTTATTATTTAATTGCCCAATACTTATAGCTTTTTTTTTTTTTATTATTTTCGTGTTGTATAAATTAGGCTTATTGGTAAAGCAATTTATATTTCACTCTATTATTTGCATTAAATAAATGAATAATATTTCAAAGATGACTTGTGTAGTCTAGATGAAACTGGCTCTTAAGCCCTCCTCTGTCCTCATCTTTTTTCCACTTTTTGGGGGTCAAACACAACTTGTCTGTGTTTAGTTTAATATTTTCTGAAAAATCAAAGAATTAAGTTGTGTTTTGCCGTTTTTTAAGGTATCAACTTCCTGGTAAGCCAACTTTATCGCCTTATTTTAACCCAATTATTTTTCGAGAATATTCGTAATTAATTAATGTGGTAATAAAATTTTCCTTTGTTATATTCAGTAAAACATTTCAGGCTACTATGTGGCATAGTTGTTTTTGGGGATTTTTCCGCTATGGTTTCTCCTTTGTTTATCGAGATTTGGTATCCTTTTAATCGGTATTCTAAAGTTTGCATGTTAATGGAGTTGTTTGCCTTGCTAACCAGATGTCTTAGCCTTGACCATACATACATGTGTGTTCTTTGCTAGGCGAATTCCTTGCCAGACAATGGGATTAGCGTGGTCCGTGCATGTCCTTGCCACCGCCCCGCTCTAGTCGCAGCTCAAGAGGGCTGCTTATTAAGTCATAGCCAATGCTGAAGGCAAAGTTCACAGGCACTTGGCGCCCACATAAGTATGCAGCGCGTTTATGTTTGTCTCAAGCGGTGCATGCAGCAGGATGCCTTTGTTTGTGTGTGTGTGAGCTGCCATAATTTACTATTTTGAGCAGCTTACACACACATACACACACTGAGGGGGAGACACTGGAGAAGCAGCTTTGTTGACTTTTGTTTTAACGCCTTTCCCGCACACACAGCCACACACGATAGCACTCACGTACATGCTTCACTTGACGCACATTGTTGTTTAAACTGGCGCTGGGGGGAAATCACACAATTTATAAGTGCGGACCAACAGAGCGGAGCTGGCCTATCTGGAAAAACAACAATGCGGCGATGGCGCCTGCTTTATATTAACAAGCCCAAAGAAAGAGCGCGAAAAGGGGCAGGATATGGCGAGGACGAGCAGAATAAAACTGTTGACAATGCCGCAAAACAAGCGAAAAAACATTGCATAAACTCGGGCGCACGCACCGCGAGGGAGGGAGGAGGAGGGTGGAGAGGGAGAAAGTGAGATGGCGATGTGGTAAAAGAGATGTTGTGGGTGAGAGTGGCGAAAGGATAAAGGATACTGAGTGGCTGAGTGTAGAAGGAGGTGAGAAGGCGGAACACTCAAAGAAGAGTGGGTACTACGAGATGATAATTATGGAAATAAATAGAGGAATTATATTTCCTTTTATAGAATTATGTCTTTAAGGAATGTCTTTTAAAAATAGTATTATAATAATATTAAGCAAGCTTAAAATCCCTCATTTTCTTCCAGTGTAAGACTGGATTTATGCTGTGGCATATAATGCGATGGCAGTTTGCGAGTTGCCGCTTTAAGAAGGCCGCCGAAAGCAAAACTCTTTTCACTTTGCCATTATGCGGCTTCTGGGGGGGAGTCAGTAGTGGGTCAGCAAGTGAGGGGGCGTGGGGTGGCTGTGCAATAACATATGTTTTTGGAGGCAGCGGGGATTATGTAACAACTCGCTGCATTTGAACAATGTTTACCGCCCCCCCCTCTGTTCTTCGGTCCACCGGCGAAAAGAAAAGAGACAGCAATGTGGGCTGGAGGTCGCTGGGCTGCATGTGCGCCTGTGTGCGTGGCAAAGCCAAAATATTTGAACAATTTGCGCTGCAGATTTCTTTGGCAGCCGCAAAAGCGAAGCTAACAGCCTTCGCTCTCCATGTGTGTGTTTGTGTGTGTCGCATCCTTTGGCCTCTCTTTCCATCCTTTGGCTCTGTCGTCCTCGTCGCACTTGCACACGCACAGACTGCACTCGTTTAGCATCGTTAAGCTTTCCACTTTCCGCTTTTGTGTGCCGGGCCACATTTTTCGTGCTAATATCGTTAAAATGTTATTACAACGTAGTTTTTGCTTTAAGCTTCCCTTTGCCCCCGCTCCCGCTCCCGCTTCCGCTCTCGTCCTGTTCCTCGCCGTTGGAAAATTATCGTTAGTTTGGCTGTAGTTCCGAGCCCCCGATGCCATCTCTCCCGCCCTTCCCAGGATATTCTTTCATGTTTCTGGGCTGGATTTTCGCTACATCGTGTAAAATTAATTGAATGTAGCTGCAGCGCAGCAGCAAATCCAACCGGAACAGGCCCAGATGGCCAGGAGCGACTGCAGGCCAGGATCTGGCCAGTTGGCCACTGGGCCATGTAATTTAGATGCTGCCAAAGCTGCTTGGGAGCAGCAGTAACTAACCAAAGCTCGAAGTGCCTTGCCAGGAGAGCTCACAAGAACTTTTATTTACTGAAAAAGGAAGAAATAGACTGAAAGGATCTTTGATCGAGTCAAAGAGGAACTGTGGACTTAATCCAGTTAAATGTATTCCATTTTTATTTTTGCCAAAGTTATTAACATATTCCTTGCCGATGAGTATATTTTTTACCCTCTTAAATTTAATATTGTTTCACGGAAAATAAAGGAAAATATATTTTTGTAAATTACGACAGACAGATGGAGAGTAAAGCTCAGATCGAAGCAGAAATTATGATGTTACTGTTGTTTTTATTTGTTAAAAAGAGCATAAACGTACTCACTTTTTAATATATTTTATATTTTTCTCTGCGCTTTACCGCGAATCATGGCAATCAGAAAGTTATTATAGATTAAATAAGAACAAAAAATTGTTTTCCATGCTCTCTCTTTTATGCTGTCTGCAATAAAAATGCAATTTCTTTTTGCTGTGTCGCTTTTCACGCTGAAAAAGTGTTCTCAGTTTATATTCGTGCCAGCTTACAAATAAATATAAAAAGCGAATAACGAATAATTTGTGTGCTAGACAGTATCGTTATTTGTATACTCGAGGTACGAGTGCTTGTTTCTGGAGTTCGTAACAGTTTCGACTTGGAGAGCCAAGATGCCTTATCAAAGGGCGTCGAATGTTTGCCCAACTCCGGCGACGACTCCGAGACTCCACCTGGCCTATCTTATCAGCCAGCTGAGAGGCTCTGCCTCAATTTTCCCAACCCTCGGCATTCCTGAATGCGATTAAAAACCCCGCTGGATGTGATGAGTTCCCCATTCGCTGTGACAAATATTGATTTATGCTTTAAGCTCCCAACGTTTGCTCTGCTGCATCGCAGCAGGGCTCTGGAGCATATCAAATATTTGCTTAAATAAAGCAAAGGCAAGCTTATTTTTCTGCCAGCAAATGAACTAAGCTCCGGAATCGAAGGGCAGGGGGTTTGTTTTTCCCTCGCATTGCATGACAAACATGGCAGGAAAATTCTATGAAAATTTCGCTCTCTTTTCAACAGCCTTGGTCCAGGGCCAGGATAAATGATTTTTTCATCTTCTACTGCTGTGGCTTCTTTTTCCTCATCTTTTTCTTGGCAGGCGTAATTTAATGATGAATTCTAGAATACACAGAGAGAAAAAGTCACATACTGCATGCTCATTAATAATGGTAATTTACTTTAGAAGGATTTTATTTTCAGTAGACTTACTAAGGGTTTTATTTCATTGTGAATTTTAGAAAGATTAATAATATTAATATTGACCAAGTTTGTAAATGTATTTATAATCTTCAATAATTTGAATAGAACAAAATATCGAATTGGCATTAATACTATCTTTATTTTCTTAAAATAATTTAATTTTTAATTCTTCATTCAGGATATTTTTTGTGTGTGTACAGCTTGGCCTAAACGTGGGCGTTTGTGGGCGTTCAGTTGCGTGTCTACAGAAATTATAATCCACACAGAAGGAGAGAAAAAGTGAAAGACAGAGGGACGGAGGCGACTGAGAAGGGGGCTGAGAGGGATGGATCTGCCATTCGTGAATGCTTATTTATATATTTCCTTATCTGCGATGAAAAGTGAACTATTATTCAGTGGGCCCTGACCAAGACGCGCTCAACTGAGACGCCAGCGGCGTGTGCCAGGACCTCGTCCTAGCACCCACCCCCGTCCCCTAAGACGTATGTATGTATATGTATCGTACCGCTCGCTCCTACCCCTATCCCGCTATGGTCCTGCGTAGGTGCTGCGAAGCGTGGCCAGACAGACGGCTGGCAGGCGTTAGGACACGCGTCCTTTTTTCCCAACTACCGCCTCACTGCTGCTGCTGCTGTTCTGCTGCTGCTCCTGCCTTTCTGCTATTGTGCTCCCATTCAGGCCAAGAAAGTTTTCCGGTGGTGGGCTTCCTGTCCCAAGGAAATTAAAGCCAGCCTAGCAGCTGCGGATCCTCACGTCGGCCAGTCGAAGGAACTATCGAGTTAGGGTTCCACGAATTCGTATATACTGAGAATCGAAGCATTTATTTTTGGCTTTATTTATAGAACTTGAGCTTCGGCTTACAATGAATTCCCATTTGTTTTCTGCTCTTATGGCTGCATTAATTAATTAAATAAATATTTAATAGATAATAGATTCGAATTTGGATTGATTATTAAATTATTTAAATATATCTTCCATTAGTTTATTTTAGTTATAGTTTAAAAGTTTTTATAGAGCATTTTAAATCCTTTTTAAAGGTCGTCTTGAATATTTTCAAACCCTTCTTCTTTGGCTTATCTAATCCCGGATGTGAAAACGCTTTAAATGCTTTGCCACTCTGTGCCGAGCTTAAGATGCACCTTTTCCATTCAAAGTCTTATCGGGCCTACTTTTGTCACACCAACACACAAAATATACACGCATTCTGATTCTATTGTGTGGGGATAAGTTTTCTGTTTATCTTTTGGAGGCCCGCAGCTTTACATCGAATCCGATTGTAATTTTGTGTGTTTTTGGGGATTTTGGAGAGCCTTAAACAGCCCCGCATCCTTGAAGTCGGCATCAGACCAGTATCGTTTGTGCACTGAAGGAAAAATCATTCTTATTACCAAAATAATAAAGATAATTAAATATAAGTCTGAAGAAAACATGAATCACTATTTTGAACTTATTGTTCAATTTATAAGTCAATTAAGCTATAAAGAACCTTCGACCTATTCAATTTGCATGATTTTTTCTCTCAGTGTGGCATGGATTTTCGCACTTCCTTTGCCATCAATCAAAAGTGCGTGAAATCAAGAATTTATGCCTCATTGGCAGCCAGGGCACGCTCGAGCGCATTGAGCAGATAAAAGCATCAGCGGCAGCAGGTCGACACCGGGAAATCGCATAAAAATGCTCGATAAAGGGCGGGTAATATATGCACGCTCCTCCGCAGGGGGTGGTGGGTGGATGGACTGGGTGGCCTGGTTGGCTCGGGCAACCGCAGGGCAACAAAAACATACATTTTATGAACCGACAAACACGGCGAAATGTCCCTGACCATTCCTAGGACCACGCACACTTGCTTCAATCTTCAGGGACTGCTGCCGAATGACCACAAGTCAGATGCACGTGTAGGCCCAACGGTGGGTGGGTGGCGAGTGGTTGAGTGGCTCAGGGGCTCAGTGGGCGGGGCATAAAAATTGCATGAGCTTGAAGTTGATTTGAATGTGGCCCCTGCGCTAGACCCTGGAGGTGAGCAAACTGCTATAAATATCACCTTACCACAGACAATTCACATTGCAAGTTCCTAGCAGCCCAGTTGTGGTTTCAGCTGCCTCTGTCACGCGTGCCACCTTTCGGCCACTTACTGCGGTCCTCGAGGCAAACTGGGCTTTTATTGTAGAAAATTAAGGTTAAAGGTTGGGCTTACATTTGGAGCAATAAAGTTTAAGCTGTGGGAGTTCGATTTATAAAGGGCATTTTATTAAATAAAAGGAAAGAATGAAACCCAGGTTAAAGTTTTGTTTGAATAAAGTAATAACCACAAGTATATTTCCCCTAGATCATCTAAAGTATAATACCAATAACTACTCTTCTATTTTGTGACAAACTTCTACCAGTAGACAATTAAAAACCCATAATACTTGCATTTGCATGAGGGCTTGTGCCTGGGCGATAACCCACTCCATCCTGTTCCAGGTGTGCTCTGAGCACCATTGAAAGTAACGGTTTTTTCCCCGAGTCCTTTGTGGCTGCAATAGTTGCCACCACTATGAGCTGGGCAAACACTTTCAACCCTCCTCGGGCGAAATCAACGCACGGCAGATGTGCGAGTTGAGCGATCGAGGCACAGGACATGTTCCCTATCGCAGGACATATGCGGGATATCTCTCGCTTCCTCTCTCTTCGTGGATAGATCCACAAGGGGTAGCGCCGAAAATGCTTGTTTAATTACAGGACCAACCTGGAAACAAACTTCCCTTTATCCCGAATCGGGTTGGGTTGAGTGGGCTTGGTCCTGTTTCTGTTGCACTTTCCGTGCTCCTGTCGGTACAGTTTTATTGTTGTCCTTGTTTACATGTGATTCCATATGCTGCGCATTTCCTTGATGAAATTTTAAAGCATAAATTGTTGCTGTTCGTTTCCTGAAAATATTTGCTGTGCGCAAAAAGCAAATAAAATGCAAACTATACGGTTGTGTGTGTATATTTTTATAATGCTTACCTGCTGGCCAAATGCAATTGCATAACCAAATAGTTTTAACGGAGGCATTTAGAAGATGTACATTTATTTGCATTACATTTTTGGCTTTATGCTTGCGAAGGGGAAACTGCAGTTTAATATTTTAATTTTACACTAAATAGAAATTGAATTTTAGCAGACAGATAACAAGCTTGGTACCCTGGAAATATTGATGTAATTCATTTGAAATTTAATGTTGATAACAAAGTCTAGTTTTCCACACATTCCACCGGGAAAAGAGGCTTAAGATAGAGTGCAGGGAATGTTGACCTCCTTGGGCTTATCCCCTAGCCGGAAATTGTTAAGCAACTCACTTGCCTACGTCCATTCATTCACTTACCCCATTCATTCATTCACTCACCGACTTAGTCCTGCCTTGATTCATTCAGTTATTCGTTGGTCATGCAAATCCCGGGCACACAAATTTACACCTTGGGTGCAGTTTGCAAAGCCCGGGATAATCCGCATTAGTTGCAGAATGCAGACGGCCACAGACACCGAACGAGACCGGACCGGCAGAGGCTAAGACCCCTTCCAATCCGAAAGGACCATGTGGCTATAGGGCTTAGTTTCGCCCGCTAACTGATGCCATTACGCTATTTTCACAGGACACAGGCGGAGGCACAGGCACAGGCAGAGGCACTGGCAAATTGAATCGTGTTTTGTGGAGCATTTCATTTCGGCATTTGTCAAATGTCGAAAATGTCCGGACTGGCTTCGCTCCTGAAAGTCCTTAAAACCCCAAACAGAAACAGAAACCAATAAAATATGTATGTTTTGCCCATCGCTCGTCGCTGCCCATTGCCAATTGCATATTGCAATTTTAATTTTTCAATTCATTTTATGTAGAATATCTGTCCGAGTCGATGTCCCTAGCCCCCCGGCCAACTGGAGTCGGAGAGCCACAGGGGTGCCACAAATAACAAATTGCTTGTCATTGGCATTGCCTCAGCCTCAGCCTCAGCCTCGTCCTCGACCCCAAACTGGGGCATTTCCTCGCAGGGCCTGGCCCATAGCATTTACAATTTGAATCTCGATTAGAATTCATTGAGTTCTTGGCATTAGTTAGCCATCAGCCTCTAAGCAAGCACAGTGGGTTGGAAAGGGTAAATTTCGTCCTGTAAAAATTTGTAAAATTTAAATATATTTGAATAAATTTTTCGTACATTTCTGTGATCTCTTTACAATCTAATTAAAATATTTTTAATGCCTTAAATCCAAAATATCCGCTTTATTGAGCTTTTATTCCCAATTCTTGCACAAGTCCCAGCACCTTGCGCCTTTGCAGCTTGTCATTGGGGGTTTTTGGCAGACTTTCTATAAAATAAATACCTCCCCGAATGTGGTAGGCCCCACTCAAGTGCCGCTCCACAATGCTCCGGATTTGTTCGGCCTGCAGGCGCTCGCCCTCCAGACTTTTGGTTCTCACAACAGCGCAGGCCGTGAGGTTGGTGGACACCTCATCGGGAATCCCAAAGACACAGGCCTCACTAACGCCCGGCAGTCTGAGTATAAACTCTTCGATCTGCTCGGGATATATCTGGAAGTTGTTGAACTTGAAGACATCGGTGTCACGCGTTTGGATGTACAGGTATCCCTCGCTGTCTAGGTAACCAATGTCGCCGGTGCGGAACCACTGTCCATCCGAGCTGAGAGCTCTCCTGGTGGCCTCCGGATTCCGGTAATAGCCCTCCCACTTGTATCGCAAACGGGCATAGACTATGCCAACCTCATTGATGCCCAGCGGCATCTTTAGTTTGTCCAGGACACGCAGCTCGACATTCCGCATGACCTTGCCTTCGCAGCCCACCGGACCACCCACATTTTTGCTTAGGCCTCCCATCTCAGAGAGCCCGTAGCCCACGATGAATCGCTGGCTACCAATCAGTTCGTACATTCGCCGGGAGACTGCCTTGCACACCTTGGAGCCAGCTCCGATCAGCACCCTTACAGAGCTGAGCTGGGCCTTCAGCTCCATAAGATCGCAGTCGTGCTTGGAGAGCAGGGCTATTTGGTGCGAGGCCAGAAAGAGGAAGGTCACCTTGTGACTGGCCACCAACTGCAGGAGATACTCCACGCTGTAGGGCCGGTTGGTGATGATGCGACGGCAGCCGTTGAGGAGGGAGGCCAGAAGAATTATAGTTCCCGATATCCAGTAGAGGGGACTGAACGAGAGCAATATGCTGTCCCTGGTGTAGGTGTTGGGACTGAAAAAAAATAGAGCAAAGATATTATTTTTATAGAACTAATAGGAGTACAAATTGTAAGGAATATTAATCTTAAAATCATGAGATCCTTACTTACTTTTTGCAATTACAGAGCAGACTTCGATGGGATCGTGTCACACCCTTGGGCATTCCCGTAGTCCCTGAGGAACAGACAATGAAGGCAGTATGATCTCCATGCAACTTTGGGCAGGGGACATAGCTGAAATTAAGAGAAGATTTCTTTAGATATTTTATTTAAATGCAAGGAAATCGACTTACGCTGCAGCCGTAATGGATTCATCATCATTGAGCAGGACACTGATATCTAGCACACCCTCTATTTGCCCATTGACTAGATATATCCTGGCAGGATTGATCAATCTCTCGTTCACAGACTTAATTATGTGATAGTTCTCCACATCGCAAAATATGAGCTTGGGCTCAGTGATGTCGTACATGTACTTGACAGTCTCTGAAAGGGAAAACTCGATTAAAAAAGATCCATCCTTTCTGATTCTCTCAACTTTTAATAAGTCGGACTGCGTCTTACCCTCTGTAAACTCCGGGTGAAGTGGATTAATGGGGATGCCCCTTAGCAGAGCCGCGATGACCACGCTAGTCAGGTAGGTGGAGTTGTTGGCCGAGATTCCGACGACATCGCCCCGCCGCAAACCCAGCCGCTTGAAGGCCTGGGCGAGGCGTGCGCTCTGCTGGGCCAGCTGGCTGCCGGTTAGCTCCTGGCCGGTGGGATCGCAGTGCTGCATCACTTGGTCGGCATTGATCTGTAGGACGCGCATGATGACCTCGCCGAGGGTCATCTCCGGACCGTAAAAGTCCTTGCCCCGCGGCCCAAACCAAGTCCGCGAAGCGGCGTCGTAGTGAACCTCGCAGCTCATCGCGCTGGCGAACGAATAAGTGATTTATTGCGCCTCATTTGGGTCTTATATGGCACCGGCTAGAGGAAACAAAAGCGGAGCTGCTAATTAGTCGGACACGCGGCGTCTCCCCAAGACGCCGGTGCCGCATGCCTGTCCCCGGTGACATCTAAAATAGATGCTGATTTACTCATTCGCATCTCATGCTGGCCGCTAATCAAAACCGGCGGTCCACCAGACAGGCCAGATATGGAAACTTTTCGATAACACGAAAGCCTCTTCGGCTGACTCATTGTGTTTACTTCTGCAGAGCACGACTTTGTCCAACAGGTGACATTTATTAATAACAGAGATTGCCTCACAGATGGGTGGTGGCCTCACTCAGCTCCGGCCAGATTCGCCTCCGCTGCACCTTGTTGTTCTGCGTCTTCGGGAGATTGTCCACAAAGAAGACACCACCCCTTATGTGGAAGGCCTCGCTCAGGTGTTGCTCCACGATTCCCTTTACATCCCGATCGGTGAGCTGCTCCCCCAACTCGTTCTCCTCGCGGACCACGGCGCAGGCTGTGAGATTGGTGGACACCTCGTCGGGTATGCCGAAGACGGCCACTTCATGGACTCCTGGCAGGTGGAGTATAACGTCCTCGATCTGCTTGGGATAGATGGGAAAGTGGTTGTACTTGAAAACGTCGCTGTCGCGTGTCTGGTAGTGCAGGCAGCCGTCGTCATCGAAGTAGCCATGATCCCCCGTCAGCAGCCACTTTCCGTCGGGCGTGACCGTCACCTGGGTGTCCTGCGGGTTGTGGTAGTAGCCTCCCCAGCGGAAGTTGAGTCGCACCAGGATCTGGCCCGTCTGGTTGGGACCCAGAGACTGACCCTGTCCATCAACCAGTCGCACCTGAATGTTTCGCAGCAGCTTGCCCTCGCTGCCCAGCGGGCCGCCCACATTCTTCGAGATACCTCCGATCTCGGAGAGACCATAGAGCACGGCGAACCTGTCGGCGCCCAGCAGCTCGTACAACTGCCGCCAGATGCCCAAGGGAACCTTGGATCCACTGCAAACAAATGACTGAACACTTTGCATTTTTTTGGCCAGCTGAAACCGTTCGGGACTGCGGGCCAAGAGGGCCATGTGGTGGGGAACGGTGAGCACGAAGCTCACCTGGTGGCGCTCCACCAGCTCGGCAAAGTACTCCACACTGTAGGGACGGTTGGTGATGATCCGGCGACACCCATTGACCAGGGAAGCGAGCAGGGTGAAGATGCAGCTGATCCAGTAGAGCGGACTGATGCAGAACAGCACTGTCTCCGAGGTGAAGAGCTGAGGGCTGACGGGTTATCAGGCATTAAGAAAAAGCTTGGAGGGATACGCCACACACAACTCACATTTTGGCACTGTTCAGGAGACTTCGGTGCGAACGGCTTACGCCCTTGGGCAAACCAGTTACGCCCGAGGAGGTGATTATGAAAGCCGTGTCATCGCCGCTCAGATGCGGGCAGGCGAAACTGAAAAGGGCAAGGCGGAAGGTTAGGGGTTTGCTATGATTATACGGTGTCTGGGCTACCTACAGGGTCTTCTCGTCGTAGTCGGTACAGCCATCTGCCAGCAGATCCTGAATGTTGCGAACTCCTGGCAGTGTTCCCGTGAGCAGGATGAGCTCCGTTTTGAACTTGAGACTGCTCTTGACCGCGCTCAAGGTCTCGTAGTTGTCCAGGTCGCAGAATATAACCTTGGGCTTGGTGATCTCGTACATATAGGCCGTAGTTTCTTATGGGTTTATAATCAATTTTAAATATAAAATCTTCTTTTGAAATTTCTGTGGTTGAAATTTACCAGAATCGAAGTCCGGATGCAGTGGGTTGATGGGAGTACCATTGAGCAGGGCTGCGATGACCACTTCGGTGAGGTAAGTGGTGTTCTTGGCCGAAATGCCCACCACATCGCCCCGCTGCAACTTTATCCGCTGGAAGGCGTGGGCGAGACGGCGGCTCTGCTGTAAGAGCTGCCCTCCGGTGAGCTCCTCGCCCGTGGGATCAAACACTTGCATCACCTTGTCCGAGTAAAGACGCAGGATGATTAGGGCCACCTCGCCGAGCGTCATATCCGGACCATAGTACTCCTTGTCCTTCGGGCCCGACCATATCTTCTCAAAGCTGTCGTATTTGGTGGCCGCCATTTGGCTCGCACTGATTTTTCGATTCCTGTCGGGGACGGTCGATGGGACAAAACAAAACTTCCACACACAGCAACTGAGTTTCGGCGAGTGTGGCCTGGCCTATATATATAGGCCACCACCACCACCTCGGTCGGCGGCAGAACTAGATGTGCGATCTGCTAATTGCCCAGACACGTTCCCCGTACCCGTAGCCATGCCCTCGCCCCGTGCCCGCTGCCAGCCCCTCTAATAAACTCTGGCGACAGTTGGCGCTGTCGAATTGTCAGATGAGTGTGTTTGGGCATAGCACATGAGCCTGAATGCGAACTGACACTGGTATCGCTCCCGCAGGGATGTCATTGCGGATGTCTGAATCCCCACTGGTTCCCAACTCCAATTATTCGAGATTTGGGGGGTAGCTTTAAAGCCGTTGCCGGAGGGGCTTATGTATATTTATATGTTGATTGGAGTCGTGGCCTCATCAATAACCATTCATCATCGAATCCCAACTATCCTGTGATTTTATTTACCCAACCCAACCAAAGGGCATGAATAAGGTAAATGTTATTCTTTGGGTAACATGTTCAGCATGTTCTTCGAGCATGGAACCACAGTGCCGGGAGGGATTCAGTCTCTGCCCGCCGCCTGGCAATTGCATAATTTCTACGATTAAACACGAGCTGAGCTCCAGCCCCTCTGGAGTGCGGACGCCTCACTGCCCCCCGCCTGACGCTGCTCTGCGGTTGTCGCCACGTCGCACGATTCCTGGTCCTTGTGCGCTGCGCCAGGTGGATATATACGCGCAGCCGGCTATATATGTATAAATGGCATGTGCAACCGCAGAGAGATAGAGTCGCATCCTTGATGGGCACACGCTTCATTTGCGTGCTTAGTTAGGAAATCAAGCGTATGGCTCCGGGACACCGATGGAAGCGGACACGGGGCACGGGAGCAGTCAGAACTTAAAATGCAAGGAGCATCCTTCCACCTGCAGTCGGGGCGGAGTGGGTTGGTCTCTCTCTTTGAAACTTTGTTGCGTAGCCGGGCAAAAAGTTACCCAGAATCGGCGGACGGAACTTGGGGTGCGGCAGAGATAGTCCTGAGTCCTAAGTCCTGAGCGGAGTGAAAAGCACGGATTTGCCTGGCCTCTGCCAGGGGCTGGGCTGATTCATTGATTTCACTTAAATTCTCTTGATGCTGCGAACTAAACTTAATTAATTACGCGGTCGGCAGAAATGTGCAACAAACTGGCAAACTGGAGTGGGTAAAACTCTGTGATCAGCAGCTAATAAAAGTTGCGAGCAACTTTTTTATTGCCGTTTTATGACCTGGACTCGACGACGACTTGGCTGGGGCACAAAACAAGGCGACTGCAAACAACTTGTGCCACATTTAACTAACTTCAAATCTCGGCAATTAACTGAAAGTCACCCGCAGCGAGAGTCCCAGACGCCGACATGGCAAATGTAATCAGGCCCAACATTATAATTAACCGCAAAATGCAGTCCACCAGCCAGGAACCCAACGCCGAGCACTACGTCCTGCAGGACGCTTCTCCTCACGCTCCTTCACCCCCTCTGCTCGCCGGCCTGCTATTAAAACTTTTACGACAAGTAGGCGAAAAAAAATTACTTAATTAAAATGATTGACTAAACAGAAAAGTTTGTGCGAAATCATTTTTGCTTTTTTCTCCCTCCTCGTAACTAGCTGGGCATACTTTTCCGGAACAATAGTTCTTTCCGGTTTGCGGTCCGCCCTATATATCTGGCCCTCTCGCTTCCTCCTAGCCCTTGCTCTTTTGCGCTTATTTATTGTTTGCCTTTGGCCGGAGGCTGTGAACATTTTTTCTTCTGTTTTTTTTTTTTGTTCCGCGGGAAGGGCGGCGGAGGGGTGCTCCAGTCCAAGAGAACCTTAGATGCGACAGCAGCTTGTTGTTCATCTAACAAATTAACGAACGCCTCGAGTGTTGTTGCGTGCTAACCCCCCCTCAC